>JAAGNO010028677.1:0-13328 GCA_033439905.1 Ceryle rudis | reverse complement strand
AGCATCAAATAAAATACTCTTTACAGTTACATTTGTGCAATTACTTCCAGTCCAGTTGCTTACAAAATATACTGCTTGCTTTGTCTTTTTCAGTCAGATATGATGGATTAAAATTCTAAAAAGTATGGTAGGTGGTATGATCAAATCTCTTTCCCCTTAAACAGAAGGAGAAAAAGTCTAAGTAGTTCCACCAGGCGTTTCATCTAACTAGATAATACTTCAACAAAACAAGCTGGTAGACTGTTCTGAGCTAAGGCACTCACATGATAAAAATAGTATGTTCCTCCTCTGACAGGCAAGCTGCCAACAGATTTAAAGGATTATTAAGCAGTTTTAGAACCTTAGGAAAGTTAAATGGAACAGTTTCTAGTTCATTCTGAGACAGGGAATCCCCTGAATGCTGCATTTCATGTTGAAATAAAGGCCCAGTGGAATTAAACAGAGCCAAGTTATGCCAGCCTGAAACACAGTTGAATTGAAAAGATCCCATAAGAGAAAAGACAAAACCAGAGAAACCAGTTATGTCTTCTCGTGGGACTGACTATAAGGATCTTTGGTACTTTTGGACAGAGAAATCAAAATCCATCTTCAGTGTTGCCACTACCTGAATTTTCTGCAAATGCAATGAAGTATTCCAACATTTACCTGTTGCTTCCTCATTTAACAGCACCTAAAGTTTCATTTTAAGTAACAGGTGACCTGGACACACATTGAAAACTGTAGATCAAAATCTACTTGGAAGAGGCTTGGGGGATAAAACCCTGGAGGAAAGTGGCTCAAGAAAGCTGGTTAAAGTTGAAGGATCACTCCCAAGTTAAAGAGCAGTCCAGTCCAGTGAGCATGAGCACCAAGTGAGGCAAAAGTGCCAGGAGGCCTGTGTGGGTAAACAAGGAGCTTCTGGCCAAACTTGAGCACAAAAAAGAACCATGGAGAGAATGGAAGAAAAGACAGGTAACTTGGGAGGAATACTGAGAGGCGTGCAGAGATAGCCAAAGACCAAATGGATTTAAATCTGGCCAGGGATGTTAAAAAAAACCAAGAAGGGCTTCTTGTACATAGGTGACAAAAGGAAGACTAGGCAAAATGTAATCGCCATTGCTGAATGAAGCAGGGGACTTAGTGACATGGGACCTGGAAAAGTCTGGGGTACTGAATGCCACCTTCTCAGTTTTTACAGTCAAGACCAGCCTTCAGGAATCACAGGCTCTAGAGATCATGCACCCAGGAGTGCTGAAGCTGACTTCTTTAATCTATTAAGGTGATTAGGACAGGTGCCTAAAGACTTAAGGAAAGCAAATTATTACCCCCATCTTCAAGAACAGCTGGGAGATAGACTCAGGGAACAACAAGCCAGTTAGTCTTGATCCCCGGGAAGATGATGGAGCAACAAATCCCTTAAACCATTTCCAGATACATGAACAAGAAAATCATCAGAAGCAGTCAGCATGGCTGCACCAAAAGGAAGTCATGCTCAACCAACTAGATAAACATCTATGATGAAATGCCTGTCCAGTTAGATGAGGGAAGAGTGATGGACATTGTCTACCTGGACTTCCATAAGACTTTGGGCACTGACTCCCATAAGATCCTCCTAAAGAAATACAATGAAATATGGGCTGGGTAAGCAGATAGTGAGGTGGATTGAAAACTTGCTAAACAGCTGAACCTAGAGGGTAGTGATCAATTCCACAAAATCTAGTTGTAGGTCAGTAACTAGTGGTGTACCACCACAGTCAGTACTGGGTCCAGTTCTATTTAACATCCTCATTCATGGCCTGGATAATGGAGCAGAGTGTAACCTCAACACACTTGCTGATGACACAATACTGGCAGGAGTGGCTGACAGGCTGGAAGGTCATGCTGGTATTCAGAGACACCTAGACAGGCTGGAAGACTGTGATGAAGGAACCTCCTGAAGTTCAACAAGGAGAAGTTCCAGAAATCCTACACCTAGGAAGGAACACCCCAGGCACCAGTATATGCTGGGGGACACTCAGATGGAAAGGAACTTAACAGAGATAGGACCTGGGGGTCATTTTGGACACACAAGTTGAACATGATCCAGCAAGGTGTCCTTGTGGCAAAGAAGGCCAGCGGTATCCCGGGCTGTATTAGGAGGAGTGTTGCCAGCAGGCTGCGATACTTCCCTTCTACTCGGCACCAGTGAGGCTGCACCTGGAGTACTGTTGTACACTTCAGGGCTCGCAAGTACAGCAAAGACACAGACAAATGAGAGTCCAGTGAAGAGCCACAACAATGACAAGGCACTGGAGTATCTGGAAAGGATAAGAGAGCTGGGACTGTTCAACCTGGAAAAGAGAAGGCTCGGTGGGACCTCATCAGTGTCTATAAATATCTGCAGGGAGGGTGAAAAGATGACCGAGACAGGCTCTTTTCAGTGGTGTCCAGTGACAGGACCAGAGGCAACGGGCACAATCTAAAACACAGGAGACTCCTTCTGAATATCAGGAAACTTACTGTGAGGATAGCTGAGGACTGGAAGCACTCAGAAGCACTGGTGGACCTATTAGTAATCTCTTGGTGACGTTGTGGAATAGAAAAAAAATGGAGAAAAAATAAATAAATTCTGCATCAGTGTGCATTGGGTCTGGCTGAGTTGGAGTTAATTTTCCCCACAGCAGCCCTCCCAGTGCTGTGCTTTGCACTGAGAGCTGGAAAGGTGCTGGTAACACACCCGTGCTGTGGCTGCTGCTGGGCAGGGCTCGCACAGCAACAAGGCTGACTTTCCAACAATCCCCCTGCAGTGGGATGGGGTGGACAGGATCTTGGCAGGGGACATGACTGGGACAGCTGACCCAAACTGACCGAAGGGATATTCCGTACCATATGATATCAGCTGAGCTATAAAAGTTAGGAAAAGGAAGAGGAAGGGGGGCATCAGGTTGTCCTCTGAGCAACTGCTACATGTTTGGAGCCCTGTTTCCCGAAAAGAGGCCAGACGTCACCTGCTGATGGGAATACCTGAGACATGCTTTCCCTGCTCCAGCCAAGAGAAGCTGCTCACTGAGAACAGGCACCTCTGCCCCAGGCCAGCCTACCCATTATACAGTGGGTATGATGTCACTGGTATTGAATATCTCATTGGCTGGTTCAGTTGTTTATTCTGCCTGTGGACCCTCCCAGCTGCTTGGGCTGGCAGCTTGTGAAAATTAACTGTATCCTAGCCAGAGCCAGGACAAACAGTTAATAATCAAAAAACCAGCCTTCAAAATAAGGTGTCTAAGACAAGTTTTATATTATAAAATACAATCTGTATTGACTGGAAAACATTTTCATTAATACTAAATATCCCAAAACAACAGGGAACACTAGTAGCACTAAATATAATCCAGTCCCTACCATGTCACAGGGGGATCTTCACCAAGATCACTCAGACAGAAGACTGAGATGCTTTCACAATTTTTTCATTTTAATGTGCACCATCTCTCCTGAGAAGCAGAAAATGTAAACAGCATTTTCTTCAATTTCTCATTTTTTTCTCTAGGTTACTCAGACAACACAGAACTTCATCGCACAGCTGCTTACACCATAAAGGAACAACAAACCCAAACCAAATACTTATATATAAATCACAAAATTAGGTCAGAATTAAGAAGTATTAGGAAGAAATTCTTTACTGCAAGGGTGGTGAGGCCCTGGAACAAGTTGCCCAGAGAAGCTGTGATTACCCCTTCCCTGGAAGTTTTCAAAGTCAGGTTCAATGGGGCTTTGAGCAACGTGATGTAGCGAAAAGTGTCCCTGCCCCTGGTAGAGTGGTTGGAACTAGATGACCTTTATGTCCCTTCCAACACAAACCTCTATAAATCAAAGAAAAGCTGAATGGACTACCGAAGATCATAGCTTCATATATTAGTTGGTACTGAAAGGAAGCAGACAAGACGTTCTACAGGGCTTTCAAACATTGAGAATCACTGCTATGGAACAGGAAGAGAACATCTGTCCTGAGATGCCAAGACTACAATTAACCAGGGTCATCAGTGCTGTTCAAACACTCCCCAGAGATTTTTCTTATCCACCCTATCTTTCACTGACCAGGCAGCCCCCTACTCAGTTTCTTCACAATAGCTGCCTCACTCAACAGAAACGTTAGTTGGCTTGTTGCTCCTTCACTAGCCATGCACACCTACACCTTCTCTTCAACAATTCGGAAGGGAATATGATAACAATATGTGATCAGGCCAACAGCTTCACTCTAACTTTGAGGACCTACAGCTACCAAAAAATCATAATACTAAATATTTTAATATTCAGCAGTGCAGTAAACACTAATGACACCATAGAAATGTGTAACAATCAAAATGCAGACATTTACATCTAGGTAATGAAATCAAAACTTCTATTAAATATCAGATAATCTTCAAATGTATCATGAGCTGCCTAAAACTGAAAAGAAACCATGGTAGTTCCCTTATAGATCTAAGTACAACTGACTTGCAATTTTGCTCAGAGTAACTTGCCTTGCTCAGGAGCATGCCAGGTATTCCAGATGTAGACAGCAAGACTGAAATGATATGTTTTGAGGATAGATTCTGATTATATTCCTTAACTTTGACAAAAGATGCTGTCACTTTGTTATCAATGTCAAGCCAAGAGCTTCCGCCTCTGCAGCAGACAAAAGGCTCTCCTAGTTCTTCATAAAGTATCCTCTGAATTTATTGTTTTCACATTTGATCCTTTAAGATTTGAAGCAGGAAAAACAATTGAACATAGTATGTGACTTATATAGTTTACTTGACATGTTCTTAATAGATACTATCGTGTTCCTGCAGTTATCTTGTTAAACAAGTCTCCCTGTACAGGCCTCCTTTCCCAAGCAGACTCATCCACCACTCAGGACTTACTTCTACTCTGTCCAAATACATAAATTTCAATAGCCCAAAGCGCTCATGAAAATCAGAGTTTCTAAGCACTCTTCATTTATTTCCCCCCCTCATGAGGCAACCATATAAGTATAGTATATAGTCTTTGATCGTAGGATAACAGAAAATACATACTGTGTAAAGAAAATGCATCCAAAAGCACCAGTGTGCTGTTTCCTCCAGCTCTTTGATCATTTTGAAGGATTTCAGAATTAGAAAATAAGCGCCTGGAAAGTCATTACTAACTCAGAACACATTTAACTGACTTCATTAGTCAAATGTTTAATGTTTAAAACTGTTTAATGAAAACCATTGGAAACATTAACAGCAACAAACAAGTAAAAAAATTCTAACAAACAAAATTATAAAAGTTTGCAAGATAAAAACAAATTCATGTTTGCTTGTTTGTTGGTTTTGTGTGGTTTTGTGTTTCTTGTTTGTTTGTCCAGTTTTTTGCTTTGCTTTTTTAGACTGTGATTTAATACCTTTATCCTCTAAGCATATTTCAATTCACTTTTTTTCTGTTCATGGTTCAATTTAATGTATAAAACGTATTGCCACACAGTAAGGAACAAGATATAATACTACAGTGAGTAATCCTTAAGACTTTTTTCATATTTCATAGTTGCTCTTTACAAGTTTTCTTCTATCTCCTTCAGATAGAAAGCCAAACAAAACAGGCTCATGTACTGTGCACATGTGCTATCCTAAAACATGTCAGGTCACAATATATTAGGAACTTGTAATTAACTCAATCCAGACCGTTGTTTAGTCTATTTATACCTACATTTTGAGAAAACAAACTACTTTATTGGAGACATACATACACACACAAAAAATACCTGAAAGTTCTCATTGGAAATACGTGCCTTAGATGCAGAAATATGCACCGTTCCAGTTTTTGAGACTTATTTCTAGGCACACTCATGGCCATCAACTTCACACAATTTCCTAAAATAGTTTATCAAAAACTATTTTGCAGTTGCCTCTACCTGCCTGAGTGACTTCTGAGCTTTTTCTTTATCAGCTTCTCATTTATGGCTGAGCTCAGAGAAACAGACTGCACTTCATAGTCTAAATATGGTCCAAATGCTTACAAAAGCCATGAAGTCTTGTGCAAAGTAGTAATTTCTTTGACATAATATTTTTTGTTTTCTATAGAGATTACTATTTGTTTCTGGGAGGTAACGTATAAGAGTTACCTTCGTGGTATTTCAGCTGCGAGGGAAGAAAAGATCTGTTCTGGTATTTCCTATATTCAAATTAGTACTTCCAGATTTTAAACCATTTATTCAAGGTTCACTGGAGCCTTTGTATTGAGACACTGCGCATTTCATTTCATTGACCACCGCACCGCTCAATGGAAGTCAGCAACTCTACTGAACCAAGCCAAACTACCACCAACAGCATCCTGGTTGAAATAGCAATCCATCCCCAAACACACCTCTGCATCTCATAAAACTTAATTTTGTGGAAATAAGTTTGGAAAGGCAGCTCAAATTTATGTCCTCTATAGGACAGATAGAGACACTGGTTGAGAACTTGTAGGTTAGGCTCCAGGAAGAGTCTAGGGATCATGACAGTGTGGTGGGAATGTGTTGCATCCACCCAAATCAGGACCAAAAAAAAGTCAACAGAGCCTTCTTTAAACAACTGGAGAACATGCAGTGATCCCAGACCCTGATTTGTATGGGAAACTTCAAACACTGTAACATCTGCTGTAAGGAAAAGGCAGCAGGATGCAAGCAGTCAAGGAGGTTTCTGGGTGGTGTAAGAAACAACTCCTTCATGCAGGTCCTGGATGAGGCAACCATGGGTGTTGTACAGCTGGATCTACTGCTCTTTACAAAAAACTGTTCGGGCATGTCATAACCAGCAAACGTTTTGGCTGCAATAACCATGAATTGGAGTTCAAGATGCTAAATGGAGTGAGGAAAGTGGGTAGAGAGTATAGACTCTAGATTCAGGAAAGCAGTCCTCATCTTCTGAAAAGTTCTGAGTGGAATGGTATGGCAGGCAGTTTTAGATGACAAAAAACTGGCAGGTCTTTAAGAAAAGTATCCTCCAGATCTTCAATGGGAAGACAAGCAGATGCCTGAGAAGACAGGCTTGGCTAAGCAGGGAACTCCTGTCATGTTCCAGTGGAAACAGTACAGCACACAGAAGGTAGGAGCAGGGGCAAACAAGGAATTCCAAAGTGTTGCCCAGAGATATAGGCATGGTGTTGGGAAAGTCATAGCAAACTAAGGTTTATCATTTCAAGGGTCACATAAGGCAGCAAGAAAAGTTTACATTGCTAAATTACTAGTAAAAGGCTGAACACAGAAACCTGCAGCTGATCATTGGAAGCATTGGATCTGATATAAATGAGCTAAAACTCCCTTCCAAACTCCAATTTCTCTAAAGATACTTTATATTAGGGCTTTCTAACTATCAAAAGTCTATATGATGCTTGTTATTCTTGTTTTTACTATCCTAACAGCTGCATAACAAAAGTACAGATTGTACAAAGCTAACTCACAATTTAAAACCCATATAACACAGTATTCTGTGGGCTTAAAAATCTTCAACAGTGCATAACGATTCCCCTCACTTCAAGAAGGATATTGAGGTGCTGGAGCGGGTCCAGAGGAGAGAGACGAGGCTGGGGAAGGGACTGAAGGGAAAGTCTTATGAGGAGAGGCTGAGGGAGCTGGGGTTGTTCAGCTTGGAGAAGAGAAGAGTCAGAGGGAATCTTATCACTCTCTACACCTAAGTGAAAGGAAGTTGTAGTCAGGTGGGGGTCGGGCTCTCCTCCCAGGCAACTAGTGACAGGACAAGAGAGCACGGCCTGAAGCTGTACCAGGGGAGGTTTAGGTTGGATCTTAGGAAGCACTTCCTCACAGAAGGGGTGATTAGACACTGGAATGGACTGTCCAAGGAGGTGGTGGAGTCGCCATCCCTGGAGGTGTTTAAGAAAAGATTGGACTTAATGGCATGATTTAGCTGTCTCAATAATTCTGTGATTCTGTGATAAATACCAGGTTAACTTTCCACAGAAAGATGAATTTCACAGTATTAATGAAGATGTTGTTTCAAGAACTTAAAAGAACCTGATGGCTGACTTCACAACATACATGCTGTTGCTGTGTGTATACCAATAGTAAAATATAACATGCATACACACACACACATAGCAAATTGATACCTAGCCTTGTATTCTTGTACACAGACACCAGACATATTCGTATTTACCTGCTTTTCATACAGTTAGATGAATGCATATGCACTTAACATCTACCTAAATAGAAAACAAGAGAGAGGGGTGGCCCCTGAAGTAGTTTCAATTCAGTTATTTATCTGTTGGCCAATATAGTAGCACGACGGTGCTGTGTGGTGAACCTAACATTGACAACGGAGCACAAAAGCATACAAGACAACTCTAAATCTTAATATGAAGACATACCATGACCACATGATTTCTGTCCTTTGCTTGACTTAAAATTCTATTGCAGTTACATTGTGATTTTTGGCAATTAAAGGATTTGGGGAGATTGATAAAAGTAAATTTAAAAATGGCAGATCACCTGGAGATGAAAGGTAGAAGTACAAAAGAGAATGTGTCAAAAGGAATGAGTTAAAATACTAATTAAAATTCAGGGTAGTGCTGAATACATTAAAAATAATAATAAACCCCCCCCTCCATAACAAACAAAAAAAACCAAACCCATAATAAAAACAAAAAAAAACAAAACAAAAAAGGCAAAACAAAACACACAACACCACCACCACAAACTAACGAAAAACTCCTTACGTGTGGGAGTCCAAGAGGAATTACAATCTGTTAGTGGCATTTGTGTGGAAACAGAGCTAAACCCAAGCTTTTATGAGCTAACTCAGTCCAGAAGTCAGTCAGTGGACCCTAAAGAGGACATTTTCATGAAGCAGAAGAACAACTTGTACAATCTGTGCATACTAAAGAAAGAAACAGAAACCCAATTAGCTGGAAAATCATTAGAGAGCTCAAGCAATAGAATGAGCACAAAACATTCCATTGGAAGAATTTGAAGCTAGTCATGGTTGGTATGGACAAATAATAAACCATCATTTGCCCACAAGGAAAAAATGTTCTTTGAAATCATCTACTTTCTGACTGAACTGAAACATTTACTGCAGTTAAGCTGTATGGGATCCAGTTATGCCACAATCACAATTGTCTGCCCAGGCAAATCTGTAACAAAGACGACACCAGTTTACTCTGACAAACCATCCAGCTAAAACCATGGAAGAAACATGTGCAAAAATCTATCATCTTTAAAACTTTGGACGGGGGGGGGAAGGGCATTAAACACATCAGCATAAAATGTCAAAAGAATATATGCCTACAAGGCATCTACATGAAAATGAATCAATCCAGAAAGGCCAAAACTCTTCTTCTCAGAATACTTAGATTAAAACCTGACTTCCAAAGTCAGAAATGAACTTGAATCCAGTGCCTTCTAGCCAGTGGGCATTCTGCCAGTCAAGGTTACACACTGGTCTGGTATTGCTCATAACCTGTTATCCTGGAAATATGGTAGTTCAAACAAATTTCTGTGTATAGTGGAAAAGAGGATTATGACTACATTTTATGTAATTTACAAGTTTCCGTAAGATAGATGTAGCAAAACTGCTGGATAATAAAATTATCAGTAGATGAATGTGAGGTTTTCCCCTAAAATTTAAAACCAGAAGATCAAAAAACCAAGGGAGGGGATGAAGAAATAAGGTTATGCTTATTTATGATCTTCTTTCTTATATGTTACCTTGCAAACTTTTAGTTATTTCAATGTATAAAAAATGGGTAGATTGGATGGATTTGCTTCCTCTATCATATTAAATAATCTGGTGTGAAGCTCAAATTGTTTTAAGGGGTTTTTTTGTCACAATATGCTGGTTTCAGTGAAATTTTCACTATGTCTAATGTAAGTCCAACAGACACAAAGCAGGAGAAACACTAAAGCAAGCAGCCACTCACTAAGTACTCAAGGTATTCACACATTTTTCAGAGATGTAAATGGACTCAGAAGGTAAAGCTATAGATTTATCACAAATTCTCTTTGCTGTCATGTCCACTGGCATTCCCTACATCTTTCCTAGTGCAGAATTTACCAATCACAACCAAACCTGAAAAACAAACAAACAAAATCAAAACTAACCAACAAGCAAAAACATAAACAAAAGAACAAACCCACATGCAACCCACACTCTAAACCAAACAATGCCTTCACTGATAGCCACTGAGTTTCATCAGTCTAAGGGCTTTCATTGGTGTGATAGCAGTTCTGGAAAATTCTACACTATAATGTTTTTTTTCTTTCCTATGAAATGCTTCATCTTACCTGCTCTGCTTAATATGTGGGGTGCTGCAAATAGGAAACCTTTCTCAATCATCACTGGAAAACCTGACTCATCTGCTTTTTTTTTTTAAGTCATAAATAATGAGACAGTTTGTTCATTAATACAGGGAAAAGACTTTGTACAAGCTGCATACTTTAACTGAAGCATAAATCATGCAGCTGGTTATAACTTGGAACTATTGTAATAACAAATTATTGTATTTTCTTTGCATGCTTAATATAAAACAATTAATGCTCATCTGGTAGCCTCTACCTACCAGTGGTTGTAATCTGCTGCCAAGAAGCTACTAATCAATCTGCCAGTGTGGCTTGGAAAGTTGAAGCACCTGTGCTTTTTATAAGTAGTTATTAGATAAAAGTCAAGAATCCCCTGTTCAGTGAGTAATTTCAAGTCTTAATTCTAATTCTAAACATAAAGGTAGTCCTAGCATTTCAGCAAAGGATCTGGGCACACAATTCATTTCTTCCCTCCATATGCTTAGAACTGTCATTTAATGATTTGGCAACAAAATGACTTGGTTTTGATACTCAGTTTTTGGAATCAATTATATCTGATTCCAGTTTGTCGTCTTGATCGAGTACCTACCACATCAGTGTGCAGTCACTTCAGAACTTTTCTTCTAAATGCAGACAGCACATACAAAAGGAAAATTTCTACAGTTACAGAATGACAACTGTTTCCTTTGTGCCACAGACAGGCCAATCCAAGAAAAAAAAAATTAAAAAGTCAGGTTTTTTGATAGCCCCGTTCTGCACTTTAGAATAACAATTATAACATAATACTGTGAGATACTTAACTGGTCTGTGAGGAGTTCTGGTAGCTCTAAGCTGTGTATGAAATTCAAACATAAAGTCAACCAGGCTATTCTTTATTTATTGCAATTTAAAACTAGCCCCATTTCTACATGGGTTATTCTCTCAATTATTTTTAGCAATGCCTGTCCTAGCACTAAGAACCTCAGACACTAAGAAACTAGACTTTTTCAGAGTAGATCAGTACACAGCTATTGAACAAAGGCATATTTTGTCACCTGTGCTAATAAGAGTTCAGGGGAATTTTATTTTGTCTCCACTATCAGATACATGTATGTTTGAGAGGGCAATACTGGAGGATTTCTGTTTACACAGAAGGAGCTACAGTATAAAATACTACAGTAGAGCAACTAGCAGAAAACAAAAACCATTGTGTGCGAAAAAGCTTTCAAAAACATGTAAAAAAAAAATCTTCCTTAGAACAACTTGAACACCAATTTTTTTTCTAAGTAACTACATTTATGTGTTTCACATAAAACAAAACACAACAACAATGAAATACACACACACACACACACACAAAAACCAAACCACAAAACAAACAAGCAACCAAAACAAAGGAAAAACAAGCTGGTTTTCCAAATCATTTCAAATGTTCATGCATGTTTACTACTGGGTGCTGACTGGTACTACCTTACTTGTCAGTAAGACTCCCACAGTCAGTTTTTCATATTTATTTTTTGCCTTCATCAAAGTAACAACAAAGATCTTTGACTCAGAAAATCTGAGAGTTTTACAAGACTTCCTCAAAGCTGGTAATGGCACTGTGTACATTATCTTGCTCTTGCAAGAAATCAGGCAAATGAAAGAATGACGTATATCCATGTTAGTCACAATATTCAACAGAATTAAAACCATACAATTCTATATAAATAGCACAGCACAGAGAAAAAAGGCTAAAACCTACAAATATTAAAACACAGGAACACACTCTACACTGATTTTGAGGATTTGGCTTCCAGAGCTGACAACCTTTCTTAAGACTCAAGTTAAACTGGACTACAAATGTTAAGTAAGATTGAGACTAAATGAAACACCAGCACATATTACTTGCATCATATAACCACCACAATGACATGTCTCTTTATTACCCTGGCAACACTTCACACGATTTCTATAAAGATCATTCTTCAGTTGGTGTCCAGTGCCCCGCAAAATGAACTGAGGAAGAGTGGGTATCTACCCCTACTTCCTATCTTTTTGATGAAGGCACTTCAGAGAAGAATTTGCTCCTTCAAAGAGAGCAGACTTCTGTGTCCAGAAAGATTAGGGAGTGTCCAGAGTTCACCTCAGGATGTCATGCAGGAAACATAGAATGGTAGGGGTTGGAAGGGACCTCTGGAGATCAAGTCCAACCCCCCTGCCAATGCAGGAACATTTAGGGCAGGCCACACAGGAACAGATCCAGGTGGGTCTTGAAATTTCGTCTCCAGAGAAGGAGACTCCACAACCTCCCTGGGCAGCCTGTTCCAGGCTCCATCAATCTCACCATAAAGAAGTTTTTCCTCCTGTTGTGGTAGAACTTTTTGTATTCCAGTTTGCAACCATTACCTCTCGTCCTATCACAGGGCGCAGCTGAAAAGAGACTGGCCCCTTCTACTTGACACCCACCCTGCAGATATTTGTAAACATCAATAAAATCCCCTCTCAGTCTTCCATTTTCCAGGCTAAACAGCCCCAGGGCTCTCGGCCTTTCCTCATAACAGAGATAATAATTTCCTTATAAGAGGAATATTACTGCTAAAGTAACACTGACTTGTCAAAGTGATGTATATTCCTATCCTTTCAAGGGAAGAAAAACCAAAACAAGCAATCCCCCAAATCATTAAAAATGTAGAATATATCCACTTCATCAGGCAAAGCAGTCAGAAAAAGGCTTTCCTTCCAATAATTTTAGCATCAAACACAAGTTTCCCAGTAAGATCTCTCACATTTGTGACAATGGCAAGAGCTTCTGGGACTACCCCTTTTTGTAGAATCACTAAGGATCATTCAGAGTAAGTGTCCAGAAGGAGCAAGCATCTTAAAGCTCTAACTTTGAGCCTTCTTTACTCACAACCTTAATGAATGTGAGGCATATTCATTCACATTTTCAAGCCATTCTAACCTCTTCTCCAGGTTGTTACTACATGAAAAGTGCTATCAAGAAAAAGAACTACCTGACTACAGCTTAGTGGTTCAAGACTACTAAAAGAAAAAACCCAGCAAAAAAAAATGAGAAAAACAAGAAGACACACACCCCAAAAAACCCCACCCC
>JAAGNO010028676.1:23743-35806 GCA_033439905.1 Ceryle rudis | reverse complement strand
CAAGCTTTAGCTTCTGTGGTTTGAAAATCCACCCAAGAAGTAGTATATTGTCCCATATCTGACATGGTTGTACAGATTACTTTTCCTAATGCAGATAAGAAAAATGTATACTACTAAAAAATAACACTCCTCCCTCAACAAATCAAACTAGAAATACACATTAATTTGCTCATAATTTTCAACCAAATCAATTATCAGAATATATTCAGAATAAAGCTGGTGTCATTTTTAAAGTTTTGTTTGGTTAATCCAATGAGGCTACCAAATATCGCTAAGAATTAAGGATGTGAAGTCAAAACCTTTTTTTTTTTTTTTTTTTTAGCTCAGCTGTGCTGAATAGCAATTACATATTCTGAACAATTGTACAACTTCTTTAATCAAATGAGGTAATATGAAATTGGCTAGATTTTCCTCAATACTTTCAATTTCAGTGAAAAATACAATAATTAAACTCTCGGTACAATGACTTTCAAACCTCTGTGCACTCTCAGCCCCCTCCCTTCTTTTCTCTCTGGATAATAAATCCTTATGAAAGCTGCCACCACTACTGAGACAGGTTGTGAAATTGTTTAATAATGTTGACTCAAGTAGTGACACCATTTGGAGACTTTTGGTTTTCTTGCAACAACTTGAAAGACAACTGTAAGCTGTTGGATGTGACAGAGCAGATACAATGCTCATCAGCAGGTAGGAAGGTGATTGTAGCAACAAGGGCTTTGTATCCTCTATGGGGATGAGGTGTGTCATGTTTAGGGAGTGGGAAAGACAGTGTGGTCCTCTTTCACCTGCTCTGGTGGCCCATCTTACAAGTCTTTCTTTGAAACATTGCTCTTAGGAGAGGGATGGACACAGGTGAGTTAATGACTCATATTTTAGAGGCCAGGAAGGGTGTCCAAGCCACTCTTGACAGTCCAAGCAAAACATTTTAATGTGCCTGAAAAATAAAAACATCCAGTGGAAACTAATCCCCACAGAGACAGTTGCTTTCCCCATTCTGAGAAACAATGGTTGCATCAGGTCCCAGGCTCTTGCTAACTCTGTGTGGAGTCAGCATTTGGACTCTATTTTACAAAAGTGATAATTTCCCCTGGAAGACATGAATCTACTTTAAGAAGATTAAGAATGAGCCCACTGTCATGCTTTTGGTCTACAAATAATGTTAGTCTAACTCCAGCAAAAAATTATAAGGGTGTGTCTCATCTGGGGGTGAAAAAAAAAAAAAGACTTTTGTTCTTCCTTGTACAGGAGGTGTTGTGGCTCTGAGCACCTCTGCTCTGGTATGAGAACCCATCACATTTCAAAAGGCATGTAGTACTGCAAAATAGTAACAACCCAAATATATTGTGGGTTTAGAAGTATATATTTAATAAATCTGAACATTATCTGTTTAAAAGGATGTAAAATGTCTGTCTCTCAAAAGCTGGGCTGTAATTCTAAGGATGCCATGGAAAGAAGAAAAAAAAAATTACTAGCTCTAGTAACAGATGTGAAATTACATTAGATAAATATAATCATTAGTTTCAGTCTCACCCTGGTTAATTTGTTTGTGGAAATGTGCAACCCATTATTCATTAGGTAATTTTTCACACATTGATTAGAAAGCCATGTCGAATTGTGACCCAGCACATTGGGGTTTGCCTATCTTGCAGTGAACTATATCGCTTACAATAGTGGAAATGGGGGACAAAATGTTTATCTCTGGCTGATTTTGTGCCAATAAATAAAGTAAATCAATAGCCAGTGAAGTGTGAACGACATTTCTCTGCTGTATAATATGGTTTTGGGGGCAATTTGACATGCTACAAGGGGAAACAAGGGTCTTGAACAGAAAGGTAATAAAAGCAAATCATGCTGGTAACTGTTACTGAAGTCCTGTATTTTTCTCTACATGGGCAGCTTTAAGATGAGAAAAATCATGCACATAACAGTCTAAAAACATTGAGACACTCCCCAGCTTTGTAAACATTGGGGATCAAATTCAGATATGGTCGAGAGAGTCAGGTCTCTGGGAAATTGATGTGCCCATGGATGCTGTCTCTGTGTTTTGTTGAGACCTTGGTCTGTGCTGGCACTTCCCTGATAGCACTCACCTCCACTGGCTTCTTCCCTCAGGTAGCTTCCTTCGTAGGGGGTTGAATTCTGAGGCTATAAATAGTTTTGCATCAAATTGCAGAAGCAGCATTCTCATATTCTTGTGAGACCACTGCAACATAGATGCAGCTTATTCTAAGTGGTGTTTGCTGCTGGTGTAAACCGGTGGAACTTGATCAGTTTTGGTGTATTACACCCATTTGCAACAGCAAAGAAGTTGACCCTTTATTACCGTTAATCAGCTTTGATACTTAGCCTTTGTGAATTGCAGATAAGTAAAAAGGGAAAGAGAATCACACATTTGTGGTTGGTGCTGCCAGGTATGTCTTTTATATCCCTGCCCAAATTATTATTCTAAAAAGACAGTTTGGGCAACATAAGTACGTGTTCAGTGATTTTATACAAACATCCACACTGCTTCTCAAGTCAGCCAAACATAAATGGGAATAAACTAAATTATTTTCTGTGTGTGTTGGCATCTCTATAAGAAAAAGAGTAGAAGAGAAGTTATGGTACAATTTGAGACAGTTTTCAATGAAGTCTCAGATGTCACCATGGCATCAGGACAAAAAAACAACACGTGGCAAACACAAGAAAAACAGCTCCTTTAGCAAATTTCAACATCTCTAAAGCACTCTGTGGTTGTGTCATCTGCAATGCCCTGCATAGATCATTACAGCATTCACATCAGTCCATGTAAGGTAAAATACAATAATAAACTGGGTCTGGAGGAAAAGCAGTGTAATAAACTCATGCATCCAGGAATCTTTCAGACCCCTCTGCCCACAGCTTATGGTGAGTCTCATCTTCCTTCTGTGAAGACCCAAGCAGTCATGTTTGCCCTGCAAGTGGGGACAGTGCAGGGGCTGGAGCAAGTTGTCACCTATCTCCCAGCTCATTAATGCTGGTTAAAAGATCTCAGACTATCTATCAGCCATTAAACTGAATTTTGGTCAGTGAAAGCAGCTAGGGAGAGGCTGTTCCTGTGCCATCCCAAAGTGGATTTTGTGCTTTCTAATTCCTCTCTTCCCCATCACCCCAGCCTTAGGGATAGAAAGTCTCTGCAGAGAAGCCAAGGCCAAGCTGACAGAAAACTGCAACAGCAGTGAAGTCTGTTTGCTCATGTGCTAAGTAGTTTAAGAGAAGGTGAGCTGTTTAAGCAGCAGGTTGCAGCAGGGAGGCAGGTTGTTCTAGAGAAACCTTTGTAGTTGAGAAGCGAGCAATCATATTTTTTGGGGGTCTTGGCAGTGGTATGGCAGTATCTTGACATGTGGCATGGTCCCTCTGAGGATGGTTGCACAAGCATCTGCCTACTGCAAAGGGGGCAGCACAAAGGTGTTTGTGTCTAGTCAGGAATCAAGATCCTTCAATCAAATCATAGATTCTGCTGAAACTATGAAAGGCTCAGCTTCTGATATATTTTAAAATAAGAATAAATAATTAATGTAATAAAAATAGAAATGCATCTTAATATAATTTAAAAGTGGCTATTAATGCTGCATTTGTAAATAAAATTAAACCGTCTGAAAGAGTTTCTACTTGAAAGTCTGCAAAACAATAGAACAATGTGTCTATTTAACTCATACGAGTATCTTCTAATACCAAACGGACAGGAGCAACATATATCTGTCAATTTTTTAAGGTGCCTCTGCTTTGCATTTTAATGCTCAGATGTTTTCTCTAAAATACAGATTAAAATAACATGCATTTTTCCACATGATGCAAACTGCATTAAGGCAATTAACATTTAATTAACAGCAGGTTTTCCTCAGCAGGTCAGATTGCAAAGGGCTCACTGTTGTTGCCATAGAAAGTGAAAGGCTGGGCTGTTTGGTTTCCAGAGAAGTAACAGCTGTGTTTGAGTCCTGACAGTCTGAAATCATCCTGGGTAGGCTATAATGCTTCAAAGGACAAGGAGAGGAGGAGGTGCCTGACAGTGTCACAGAGACCATCTCAGGCTGCTGGAGAATGTAATCTGTTTTAGAAATCAGTGTGCTGTTGTTAGGGTATTTTTTTAATTGAACTGACAGTAGCGCTTTAAAACTCCTGTAAGCACTCAGTAAGCTAATTTAACTGTTTTCCTCTGATATGCTTTTTAATTGCATGAACAGAGCAGTGCAATTATTTCTCACAGTTTTGCTTTTCATCTTTTATTTGTGTTGCTTCTCTTCAGATTCTTCACTCTTTCTCTTGGTAGCCATTTGGGGCTCGTTATGAATATTATCCAAGAATAGATAGATGAACAAATTTCATTAAGAAGTGTCATTGTTGTTCTGAATTGAAAGCTGCTATCAAGATGGTGCAAACAATATTTGTAAAGGGATCTTTAAAAAAGACAGAAATACTGAAATAAGGATAACAAGATATGTGTAGTGAATCTGTAATAACACAGACTAATACCTCCTAGGGGGAAAAAAAAAAAATAGCAACAATCTCAAAGAGAACTTGGAAGAGAATGAAGGCTCCCAGAAGGTGGTAGAGTTTGTCTTTTCTCTTCAGTAAGTGCAAGACAAGACTCAATGATAATATCCATGAAATGCAATGGCAACAACGACTGACTGTATTTTTCAATAACGTGATTCAAGGCTTTGTGTTGAGGAAGGAGGTTGTCCTGGTCTGCTCCTAGGCTTTGATAATTGCAGGCAGAGCTGCTCCTACAGTCCAGGATGATCAGAGAGAGAAAGATTCAGACAAAAAAACCAAAACCAAACAGGAATGGTTTTGGTTGTAGATTTACTCTTCACTCGTTTCCAGAGAAGAGCAATAGATCATCTTTTCTTCTTTTGGTAATAGATTTTAACAATCAAAAGTAACCCATCTGTCCTGGTGAATTCATTAATCCCTGTACCTGCATACATTTACAGGGCATCCTCCTCCCTGGCCCCAGAGGTGCAGCTGAGAGCCAGGGCTGGGGCATTACTGCATTCCTGGAAGCCCTCTGGCTCCTTTTTTCTCCATCTGGGGTGTTTTGCTTACTGGAAAATAATTCAAAAAGAAAAGGATGGGCATGGAGAGCTAACACTGTATTTGTCTTCACAAATAGCATGGGTCTGATAGCTTGAATCGAGCAGTTAAAATCTGTGGCTTTCTTGGAGTGCCAGAGTGATTGCCTTCAAGTACAGCACTCTCAGACTACATGAGGAGCACAACACAGAGAGGGGGAGATAGTCAGCTTATTTAGGTTTGTTACTGGGGGCAGCCAAAAGAAGATGTAAACCTGTCTCCTTGGGGAAATCAGTGTAGTCAGCAAAGGCGAGGGTTTCTGAACTCATAGCCCCCCACTGCTCACACAGGCTACAAACTAGTGAAGAAAGGAAGCTTTGGAAATCTTGCTGTTTGGATGAGACAAATCATGCCAAAATTGTCCTTTACAGAGACATCCTGTGCAAGGAGGAGGAGGAGGATCACTGAGTCTTTCTGTGCCTGCCCTTCTCCTAGGGTCAGAGCAGCGTGGTGTCCAGGGCATAGGACTCCGGGGCACTCCCAAAAGATGTGCTTTGCATGGGGGAGAGCCACTGCAAAAAGTGCAAACTGCTCCTGGACAGGTTGAGTTGTTTCTGAGCTGGCCGTGTGGGGCCCAGATGTTGTAAATTGGTTGCCATGCCTTGTCTCACACCTTCCCATTTTTCTTTTGTTTCGCTGTTATTATAAAAAATTGGTAGATGGCTACTATTACAAGTCCAGGGCAAAACTACTCATACGTTTAGTGTAAGGACATTTAAATATTTAAAGCAGATGGTTCTCAATGACCTTACATGTCTCCTTTATAAATGTATGTACTGTCTTATAGAACCATCTGCATCCCAATATGCAGCTCATATGTTTCCAAGTGTTTCCTCGTTAACCAACAGAAAACTTCATCTTCTGTCTGATGTGAGATAAAGGTTCAAGCTCAATTACAGTCGTGCAAATCAGCACTCTGGTTGGGAGCAGCATTTACCTCAGAGCACTGATGTTTTGGTTAGTGCTTTACACTTCACATTCCAGATGGATTGACAAGAGAAGGATTTGGAGAGTGTCGGCAGGCTTCTTCACATGAGCTGAACCTGGGACATCCAGCAGAAGGACAATTAATGTGCAAAAGCATAGCCACCAGTAACAATAGGACATAACATCACTTGATGCACCTGTGTTGCCTCAACAAGGCTTTCTGCAAAATGCAAAACAATGTGGAGCAATGCATGATTTTCTGTCCTCCTAAATCAGCATTGCCCCTCACTCTGTTCTTGTAAAGAAAAGCAGAGCCAAACTAGTAAAAGTACTTTTCTATTTTCTGAGAGGCCCAGGGGAGATAAACTCTGATCTTGTGGTTGTCCCACACTCCCTTGATTTCCTGGACTGGCAGCCATCCTGTGTGAATATCCACTGTGCAGACCTTCTCCATCATTAGAGCAGTATGGTTGCCTCACTCCTTTCAAAGAAAAATCCTTTAATTTTTAGGACTCGTCCTGTGACTAGCCGTGTGCTACCTGCACTTTTTTTGGTAGGAAATAATCTTAAAGAATTGTTCATAAAACATATTTAAGTGACAGGTAGATGGTAAGTGGCATGCCTCTAATTTAAATATCAATTAGAAAAAAATACAGAAATGTATTACATGAGGAACTGCTAAGAGTTGTATAGAATATTGTGTTTTAAGACCTACTGTAGATCTATGTCGGTGCCTGTGAAAGAGAGGATAATTAGTGCCCGTACTCTCAGTCATATCAGACTAAAGGTAATGGGGTGTAAGAAATGGTTCATTAGGCTCTCTCAAGTACTTTTACTGTGTCCATACTATTTATACCAGCAGAAAAAATTCAATGTCTTTAAAATCAAGTCAAAGCATTTGCCTTAGATTCTTCAGTTTAGGAAATAACATTGAGTGATGATGTCTTAAAGTCAAATGGAAAAAAAAATGTACATAAAAAACCCCTTAAACTGGTTTTATTAACACCCTGTGTCACTTCAACACAGTCTCCATGCCTATGCAAATCCTGCCTTCCTCATTTGTGCTTCCCTCTATATGCTTAACTTGCATAGGGGAAAATTTGTGGACAAGCAGGCAAGTGCATAGCATTTATTTTCCAGAGAAACATACGCATATGGAATATCGTTCGCTTTCTGGTCTGAACAAAAGAGCAAACTGTGTGGAGAACAGCAACAAATGTGAGTAAGGGGATGGAAAGAATGACTGATAAAAAAGGGTTAAAACCCAAAATGTGTAGCTTGACTAAGTGGGGAGAACAGGATGGCATGCTACTAATGTTTGAAGGGTACAGCTATCAAATGAGGGTAGGAAAGTTATTTAGGCTGACAGAGGAGATATAAGTAGGAGTAATAGGATGAAGTTAACAAACGAAAAATTTAGGTTAAGAATCAGGAAAAGCTTCCTGACAGCAAAATATATAATAGAGCTCTGGAGTGATTTCTCATGGGAAGCAGAGAAGCCCCATCACATGAAGCCCTATGCATTTAAAACTAAATTGGAAAAGCATTAGAAAATATACGGAGAATAAAATATAAGGCACTTTCTGTGCACTGAAGGCTGGACTGGATAACCAGGGGCTGCTCCCCCTGCCCTCTATTTCCAGATTTTTTTCTGGTTCTTTGCTAACAATGTGCCATTTGTACTTTCTAGAAAAGTAACTAGCACAGCAAGGGTAAATTTGGGAGTCAGTCTATTAGCATAAATTACACTATATATCTACAAGATAATAAGGGCATAGCAAAGACACATTGTACTAATACTGCATGCAATTCTGAGTGCACTTCTGAACATACCTCATTTTTTGATTTGCAGTCTTGGGCATCTCCATTTGAGAATATGGCCCTTGATACGTGCTTACTCTGGTACCTTTTCAGTCTCTGGCAAGAATCAAACAAGCTGTGTTTGACACCAACGCTCCACATGTGGAGTGAGAGTCACCACTAAAACCAGGTATGGAGTACCCACAGCTCCCATTGGCTTGAAAGGGGAGTGGAATTGCTTAGCATCTGTTGGTGGCAGGTCCTTCCCAGAGCTCTTCACCCAGCAACTTGCTTTGCACAGGGTTATGGAAACGCAGCCCAGCAGTCTGAGCTCAGCATAGCAGGCAAACATTTCACAGGGGCAGAAAGTGCGAGCAGAATTGCATGATGCTGCTGTGGCCTCCAATTTTGGGTGCCAGAAAGGGGCTGCATAAATCATTACAGTTCCCCTGGGATAGTATGTTTTTCAATTGACCTACCTAGGGCACAGATTGGCCCAGTGGCCATATTGTATAAGGACAGGTAGGACACTCAACTCTTTAACATACAGACAATGACCACCTGCACCCAGAGAGAATACACAATTAAGGCACCCTGATTAATCTGATTATCACAGAACAGACATACAAAGGAGAATAGGCATAACCTGAAAGAGATAAAGAGTAATTTTCTACCTACACAAAATCTATACCAGGTGCATTTAAGTACCATTTTAAACTTGGACTATTACCACCTGTTCTAAAATAGCCTCGTGAAAAGCCTCTAATTGCAAAATATTACTGGAAGATTTAGTCATACTAGTATCATAAATTGCCTTTGCATACATTTTAGAAGAAGTCGTGACTTGGTCTTAGAAGTTCATGATTTACCTCACACAAAAGAATACCGCATCTTGGCTAAAAATAGTTTCACATGCATATGGGATTATCTCAGAGGCATTTTTCTTTACATATACACCAAAAAAAAATGGTCAGTAACCCATGACCTATACCCAGGAAAATGTTTATGCATAACTTTCAAATCACAAGGAACAGCTCATGTGTTTCAGGTAAGCATATACTTCACAGCTTTTTCTGTTGATTGTGATTGTCACAAGCATGTATAGGCTTTTGTGATGAGGAAGCTCAACATTTTCCTGCAGTTTCCTGGTCTTCCAGGGAAAGAATTTTTTGTTACCTTGAGAATTTACATTTATTAAAATCAGCATCTGGAATCCTTATAGAGACAGAAGAAATGCTCAAAAGCCTACTCACTTCAGTGCTTGTTGGATTTCTCTTTTCCTCCTGCACTAGGACTGTAGTGCATAATTACTTTGTGAGGTGAGTATTGAGCTTTCATCACTCCCTGTGTTTGACATTTGCTCCTGGAAGATAGACTGAAAAACGGTTCATATGTGTTATATTTGTTTAGACAGCAGCAACATTTCCTCTATGTAGAATGCAAAATGAGAGCTGCCCTCATGTGTTAGCATGGAAAACATCAATGTTTGGTGAAATTCTGGTGTATGCTTACTTTACCTCAAAACTATTCTGTAAATCACCCTGCATTTGTATTACTTTTCTAAAAGAATATCATCCAAACAGTGGAATTGCTTAGGGGGACCACTAATGAGCCATGATCCTGCTCTGCCAGGCCCTGTGGAAAGAGAGAACAGAAATGATGCCTGTGGGGAGGATTTGACACTATTTGCATTTGAAAGCGCTTTCAAGATACTTGCATCTTATTTACTGCACGGGTTGAAAACACTGGGTTAATTCTCGATGACACCAGGTTCAGTAAAGGTAAGTTAGGTACAAAAGCTGAAAAATCAGAGAAAATGCCGATTCGGATGCTGCTCCCTGCATGGAGGCATAGCACATCTCCATTACCAGGAAGCTTTGAGGAGCACAACACTCTTGCGATCACGCACAGCTGCATGTTACAGGCATCTTCCTCACCCTACCATGACTCATTTCAGTAAAGCAAGGTATTTCTGCACAGAAACGCCCTTTGTAGCAAACTTTCAGACCATTTCACAATTTATCACGGAGCACCCTTGAAAATAAATCACTCTTCATTAGCTACTTTGTGGCTTTCTCTAGTTATATTCCCCCCCCCCGGCGAAATTCAGGGGAATTCCAGAACATTTTGCAATTAGCTAAGGATTATATTCCCTTATTTTTATTAATTTTATGTAAAGTGGGATTTATCAGTGGAGCATTCATTGACACTGACTTCAATTTATTCTGATGAAACTGACTGACATCTGTGTGTGCTGTTCATCAGTCATAATTTAAACCATTCTTAATTGCATTAAATGTAAATTAAGACATTCAATTTCAGCCATTATTTTTCATAAAACACTGTGAACTGAATTTTAGTGGGTCATAAGATCTTACATTCAAAATAAATAGGGTAAATTTTAAACTTACCATTGATGTTCATATTTCACCCTTTGTCGGCTGTATTTCTTTTGTAGCTTACTAGATTGGAACAATTAATTTTCTCTCTGAAGGGAACATGAATGGCTAAAGATGATGTAGCTGAGTTTTTTAACAAATTACTTTATCATTTCTAGAGCTTGCTTGTTACCACAATGTATTAAATGTATTAAGAGAAAATGCAATTAACCTTTCATCTAAACCAAATGACAAATTAAAACAGAAAATGCAAACCATGCCAGAATCAGCCCTCTGATTTTGAATTCACAAGGCTATGCCAGCAGATTTATTTGCTAGGCTTCCTCGAGGAGGTTTTGCAAAAGCAAAACCTGTTCTGCAGCAAGGGCTTGGGTCAGGCAGTTCTCAAAATAGTGGGAGGATGTGCAATCTGGCTTTGCTGTAAAGGAGGGTGGCGTTCAGTGAGTGGGTTGGGGGTCTGTCCAGGAAAGGCTGGATATCTTATTTTTAGAAGTTAAGTTTCTCTTTAATCCAGTGGATGCAGTCCCAAATATCTAGCACAGTGACCAGCAAGACCCAGTGCCAAGGAAGTGATTTTTTAAATTGCATGTGTTTTGCTCCAGATCAAGGTACAGACTGAATGCTATAGTTTAATGGAGGGAGCATTCCAGCCAAGCTCACTTTTCCTTGGAGCATGTCAGGGCTCCACTTGTCCCCAGCCTGACACGGTGACCTTGGCTACACTGAGATCACAGCAGGGAGAGCAGTGACTGTCCCCAGAGCAGCACAGCCTGGCCTAGCCTTTGCTGGAAGGATCACCCCTGGGGTGAGAGACAGTTTATGCTCATGGGACCCACCCTGAGAAAGGCCATCCTGGCACCTGGGCTACTGAGCTGGTTGGCAGGGTTGGGCTCTCAGGGAAGGGCTTCAGGGTTTGTCTCTCTGGCTCCTTGATGTAGATTTGGATGGGCAGTCACCCACCTGTTTACCACTTTATACTTTGGGACTGCTAGTCTGGGAGTGTATGGCATGTCTGTGTAATTGTGTGTCCACACTGGTTTAAACCAAATCATATGCTCATCTGGTAAAGCTTTCCAGCTCAGCTTTAGCACCCGCCTTGTCACTTCTCTGTGTCCAGAGAGTGCTGGTGTGAAATGGTCCCAACCCCTCCAGTGGCTGCTTCCTCCCAGCCCACTGTTAAGGAAGTCCCTGTTAGATGGCTAAAGCCCTGACACGTCCCATATCAGAGCTCTGCTCTGGGGTTCACCTTTACAAGTCACTGTGGCTACAGCTCTTCAGGATGGGGTGCAAAACTTGGCCAACAAAGCAGGGACCACAGACCTGTTCTTACATGTGTAGTAAAATTTCATATAACTATTATATACGGCATTTACATTCCCATGCCAGTTCAACTGATGGAGAGTGAAGTGTTGCAGTAAGTCTGGAGATGGGTAGTGATGCAATAATTCTCCTAGTTTCTTGCTATTAATATATGTCTCTTACTCATTTTTAAAGATAGCATAAATGAGAGTACTGAATATAAATGGCTTTTGTAAGTCATTGAGGTCAGTGAAGCATGTCATTGGTTGCAGCTTGAATTCCATGAAAGCACTGGCTGGCTGAGAGGCACACTATGTATTTTTCTCATAAATAAAAAGCACAAACAATATTCAGTATGTTTAATGATAATTATAAAATAATACTGGGTACAATGAGTTTCCAAAGCACAAGCTAGTTGCTGGCGCTTAATAATATGACCTTACAGTGTCATCTTTAGTGTACGTGATGCCTATATGCCAGCAATGTATAAATTATTTCTCTGGCTGTACGTTAGCAAACATTTGATTATGATTTATTTTGGGGT
>JAAGNO010028674.1:0-19812 GCA_033439905.1 Ceryle rudis | reverse complement strand
CGCGGGGGGCAGCGCCCACCAGCACGCACCGGCGGCACCCATGGCGGGGCGGGACGGGACAGACACACGGACAAGGGAGACACACGAATACAGCACCCCCCACCCCCCACGGGCCCCGCTCCCGCCACTTCCGGCCGCCGGGAGGGGGGCGGGGGAGGGGCGGAGGAGGGCGCACGGGTTTGGCTTGAGCGAGGCGGCGCATGCGTCTTGAGCCCGAGCGTGGAGGGGCGGGGCGTTGCTTACACGCGTCCGACCGGCGGCGGCTTCCCCCCGCACGTGCCGATAGCGGCCGTTGGCCCAAGCGCGCGTGCCGATTTTCCTCGCTTCCATCTTCTCGTGAGGGCAGCCTCGCGCGGTGCCGGCCGGCGCTCCTCAGGAGACCATCCCCTGTGTCGGGGACAGGCCCCTCCTCACTGCCACGACCCGTAGACCGACGGGGGGGGCTGTCCCCACAGAGTGCTGCGAGGAGGCCAGCAAGCCCTCAGGGGCCGAGTGACGGGTGTGCCCGTGTGTGCTGTGTGCCTGCTCCCCTCCGGCGAGGTGGAGTGGCCTTCGTCCTTCAGTGGGCTGGGATAGCTCGGGCACGGCCTCGCCGCACCTTCGAAAGGGCCTTGTGCTTACAATACCAGCGTAAAGGACGTTGCGATCAAGTAATTTAGCTTCTGTCTGGAAACCGGTGTGGTTAAGTGAGCAAAAGTTGAGACACCACTACGTCTAGGAGGTCCGGTTGTGCTAGTAAGAGCTTCCCAGCCGCTCTCCTGACTCAGTGAAGGCTGGGAAATACCTGCAGGGAAAGACCTCGTGGGTGTCTGCAGATTGTCCCCACTAGTCTTCCATGCTGTAGTGACCCTCAGCTCTGGGAAAAAACCTTTAAGTGTTTATCAAAATGCGTTGTCAAAATGTTTGATCAGGACATTTTGGAAAACAGCCTTAGACTGAGTCATGTAAATAACTACGTGAGACGTTTGTCAGCCATCAAAAGGAGATAGGTGTTCCTGCTGCTAAGGCGTGAGCTCAAACAAGTGTTCGTCAAATAATCATCAGTCTGCATTATTCTAAAAGTAAGCATATTTGTATTCTTAATTAGTATAATTTTATGCTCTCCGATACTGATCTTGAAATCATTACATATGTGTATATATTAACATAAATGAAAAGTTTTCCTGACCTTTGGAGATAGTCTCTCTAATTTGTGTCCATGAAAATACTGTTACTCAGTGGTTTGCATCCATGCAGCTTGTTTGGAGGGGGAAAAATAATAAAAAAAAAGGTGCCGTTGTCATATTGCGCAAATACTCTTATGTCTTTGTGAAGCGTTTTGTAGCTGTGGGTGACTGAATCACAGGCAGATGAGTGTTCTGCATTTGGGAGATGTGTTTCAGTCCTCTTTTTTTCTGCCTGTCATGCTGTGTTTTCCCTGTATTTCTCTACTACTGTAGGCATTCTGTGAACTTAGAGGATTTGATCCCACACAGGGCAGGCCCTGAGAACTAAAAATTACAAGCAAAACAGTTCATCTGGTAACACTGCTGCATGATCAACAATACTTTCTATTTTGTGACAATAATAATTACTGAAGTAGAAAACAAATTTGGTAGCTAAATCTCATTTTCTGTCTCATTTTCTACTCCTGCTGTCTCCTTCAGTTGATAGAAGGTCAGATGGAAGATGTGACACAGGACAGCTTGGTTTGGACTAGTGTTTGCCATTCCTTTTGTCCAAGTGTAAAAATAAATTCCTTTTTAATTTAAGGAATTTTTAATTCCTTTTTAAATTTCCTTCCCTCATGTTTGTGCTCCATTACTGCCCAGGGAGCTGACACCTCTGCAGTGCACCATGCCGTGATTTGCAGGCTCAGCACTGATAATAATATGCAACTAAGCAGACAATGCGTATCCCTCATCTTTTGTGGCTGTCCTGGTTTGACTGAAAACAGAACTAATTCTGTTCAGTGATTTTACTCTTCAGCTCAGTACTTTTAAGTAACAGCACTTTCTGAAGTCAGCAGCCTGTTTGCCCAGACAGCGTCTGCTCCTGGCAGTGACAACACCCTGTGGTTAGAGTTACTACCAAGGACTGGTGTGCAGACCAAGGCCACTGCTGGATCTTGTGTACCACGCTGGGGGGTGCAGGAAAGTGAAAGGCCGCACCTGCAGGGAGAAGTGGCAGATAAGCTAATAATGGCCTCTAAGTGCGGGGCTGTGTCTGATTCTAAGCTACACTTTTTTTGTGAATTTCATCAGCTGGTAAAATATTTTCATTGCAGTATTATGGATGGCCTCTTATCAGTCTGAAGAATGTGAGCCTGATACCTTTTTGCTGCTTTTAGTGTTTGCATCACTGGGCCCTTGCAAACGCAGTCAGGCTGGAGTGACCATCTCTGAGTTAGACACTTACCTGTCAGGAGCAGAGTACCAAAAAATATTTCAGCTGTTAAGTCTGGAACAGGGTCAGTAGAAACCATGGAAAATAGCAGCAACCTTTTAGGCTCAGAAGGCTTAGATCCAGCTTTAAAGACATGTCTCAGTTGGCACTTTAAAGGAAGCATTAGTTATGTGGTCATGCTTGGATTTGCCTCCCACCTCTAGTTTTAATTTTATGTAGAATAGTGAAAATGTGCTGATGCATAGCATTTGTAGTTCCCTGCAAATGCGTTACAATAACTTTTATGGTTAAGATTGTTGCTGTGCAAAATGTTAGATGCAGAAAAATAAGATCAATATTTCTATTTTTTATTATTTTTCTTTTCCTCTCTCAAATTCAGCAATCCTCTATACTTGTGAAGAGGACATTTGGCTGAAGAATGACTTACGGACATGGCCTGGCAGGAGTAATGTTTGTACTGTAAGGAGTATATCCAGAATGCCACATTGCTGTGACAGCTTTCGGCTGCGGTCCATATCACTGTCCTGGGTGACCAAGTGCTTGGAATGCCTGTGCTCCAGTACAGATTTACCTGGAGGACTCTGGGGACATTGTCTCTGTCTCCTGCCATGTTAGCAGCACCTATTTTGTCATCCAGCAGTACCGTCCACTGCTCATCTCCATCCTGTAGCTATGGTGAGTCTTGCTGTGACGCTGTTCCCTCAGCTTCTTGGTGTGGGTGTCTCTCAGTGCAGAGCAGCTTGAAGAAGGGCTCTGGTGGAGTCCTTGCCACTGTGTGGAGGGCCCTGGTTCTCTGTAGGAGCTGAACTTTCCTATGAGCTTTGGGGCGCAAAGGGTTTGCTGTCATTTCACACCTCTATATAAGGATGAAGTGTTACTGTGCCTCTTTCTCCACCAGGAACTGCCACCTGAGAGTAGGCACTGGTGTGGTGTTTTGTTAAGTGTTAAGTTTTACACAATGCCAGTGTGAAGTCACCTTAAAAATAATCTTTTAAAATGGAATCAGTATAATAATGCTTATGCTAAAATGTAATCAGTAGGATGATGGGCCTGGGGTACCAATTCCTAACTGGTGAAGTACGCTGCTACTCGGTGCATAATCTGCTATGAATGAAGCAGGGGCTAATCTGGAGCTAGCATCCTCTGCTCCCCCTGCTTCTCCTCCAGCCTCTGAGCTGCGGCACAGCAGAAGCCATGCCTGGCTGAGGAGGAGGATGAAGTACATATTAGTTTGAGGTGTGGCTAATTCGGTGACAAGCTGTTGCCAAGAGGGCTGGCCATGCCTTACAGCCCTGACTAGTCTTTCTCCCCATCCCATCCCATCGCTTCCCGGTGCTGCTTGTGGTGCATGTCGGACTGTGCAGTGGCCTGATTCAGGGAGCTGAGTGGCATAAAAGTTCCCATGCATTTTGCAGGGCTAATTTTCCACTGATTTTGCTTTCTGAACTGTCTTCTCAGATGGGTGTTGGTGCTAACACAAGAGTAGCAATGGCCTTTCGTGCAGCAGCTGGCTGTTAGACAGCATCCAGTCCACAACATCCTGAGGGTCTGTGCCATCTCACCTCCTGTACCACCATCTGTGTGTGTTTTCTTTCATCATCGCTGTTCTTGATGGAGTCTCAGCTTGGTAAATTCTGCACTGACACATAAGAAGGTATTATTGCTGCTCTGTGAGGAAAAAAAAGGGAATCTGCCATCAACTGCCTTTCTTTTCTGGTTGTTGTTAGGTAATCTCTTAATCCAGCAATTTTTTGATGAAAATCAGCAGGTGGTACATGCCAAGTAGCCTTTTTGCAGAGACCGAATGAGGAATTGTTTGTCTAGTAACTGTATTGGGAAGGGTTTTCCATGTGTGGGGGAATGGGCAAGGAAAGGTGTGACAGCACATGTGTGCTGATTCCTGGTATTCCTGTATCAACTGGTGGATCAAGTACAGTGGATCTGGTGGATCTGGAGTGTGTTTGTTTTCTCAGTCATTACAAGCAAAGTAACATTTGTTAGCTGATGTTAAAGATGAATCTCTTCCAGCTGCCTCTCACATACGCTGTGTGCCATTATGTTCTCTAATATATGCTACTTCTCGTTAAGTCTTTGAGTCCAGTTAATGAACTATGTTGTCACCCTGTGTAACTGTGGGTATCGTACAGTCCTAGTCCAACAGACATGTCTGGTTAGCTTGGTTCCTGTGCAGGGAGTCGCGAAGGAAAGCCAGCCACCCATCCACCTAAGACTTCCTGTGGCGGGGCCCAAGGTTCATTATATTTCTTTCAAAGTGCAGGATCCGTCTTGGCACTTTATATGATGGTACTGCCAATGCAATACAATGGGGGTATCAATATTTAAAATATAAAAGGAAATCAGAATTGAAAGATGGCAGATCTTTCTCATCATCATACCCATCAAAGTAAGAGAAACTACCCAGGGTCACCTGCACACTGATGCTGTGTGGGTGCCTCTTCTAATGGAGTTTGGCCAACCTGCCCTAGAGGATGTTCATATCAAGAAAGACCTAAGCATATAAAAAACAGATGTGAAAATCTATCATTATATCAAAAAGTATGACATTTGCACAAACAGACACCCTGGCTGGTACTCTCTGGATACAGTGAAAGGACGTGACCTGGGCTGCAGACAGAACTGCTGTTGCTCTCCTGTACCTTCAGCTTTTCCAGAAATTTAGAGTAAAAAGCATGTTTATTAAGTCCTTCAGGGGTGCTTATGCTGGTTTATGTAGTGCAAAAATAGTTACATTGAGTTAATAGCACACTTAGCTGCTTCAGCATTAAGTGAGTCAGATTTCTCACTAGTGAGCTGCCAGCCCTGTGACACAACAGAGCGGTCGCCATTTCCACATGGGTGCTCCATGCACCGTTCAGTCTTGATGTATTTGTGCTATAAAAAGAAAGAGGTTACTTGCTGGAAGCTGGAGAGCCTATATTCTTAATCCAGTCCCTTTCAGCTATTGTGAAAAATACTGGAAGGAAAAAAAAAGTCAAACGGAAAACCTGATATTCTTTATTTTTGTTATAATTTTAACAACATGAGTAAATTGAAATCTGTAAGCAAAGCAATTACATGAGGAGAATCTAATAAAGTTGTTCAAGCTACAACCTACTTCGATTGTTGAATCAAACTGAATAAAGCAGGCTGCTGTGATGAGTTTTTAGCTTCCACGAACATAATTGGCAGTGACATCTTTTGCTTTAATGGCAATGGTCTCCTGTGGGCTGGGGGTTTCATAATCAGCTGAAAGGAAAAAAAAAAAAAAAAAAAAATTAAAATTTTTCACTACCACAAATAGGAAAATTGCTGAACTATCCTCAGTTCAGCTGGTGAAATTTCATCAGCTTTAGCAGAATCTGACACTAGAAAAATTTATCCCTGACCTGAGCAGAAGAGCAAGTCAAGATCTGTTATCAGGTTCTCAGAAGTTCCATGACTAAAAGTGATTAAGGATCTTAAAGCCCAACCAAGCAACCCAACGCTGTAGACGTTTAGAGGTTGTTCCCATGGGACAGATGTTAAGAGTCTGAACTATGTTTCTTCACAAAAGGTGCAGTCAGTGGTCCAGATTCTGTCCTCAGACTGCTGGGGAACTCGTGCTTCCAAAGGGAGGGAGCTTCCCCAGGATCACAGTTTCAGTATTTGGACTGCACAGGGGGAGGAGGAGGGAAGGCAGAGTGTACCCCAGTGAAATGCCACCACAGCTGCTTTGCAGCCACTCATGTAGTCCCCAGATTATTTAAGAGCTTTTTCGTCTCACATCTCAAATCTTCAGGGAGGTGAAACTCACAGACCTACTGGTGTGTTCCTAAACCTTGTCCTTCCACAGCAGTGCTGGACATCATCCATCTCCAATGCATCAGGAATCTCTGCACGTCTGGATTTGGGGTGTTATTTCCCTTTGTCAGCTTTTCCAAACCTCACCATCTACCACCCAGCCTTATGAAACAACGAGAACCACCCTAGTCCTGATTCCAGCAACCTTACAGTCCCTTCCCAGGGAGCACTTGTTCTCCATCCTTGTGGTACACTTGCTTTTAAGGACATGTACCTGCTTTGTTCCCCATCCAGAAGACAGTGATACGCAGCTATGTCTTTCTCCAGCTGTTGTTTGCTGGTCAGCAGATTTTCACGATCCCGCTGCTGCTGCTCCGTTTCTACTTTGATTTCTCCCATCTCTGCCTCCAGCTTGGAAATAACAGAGCCTAGGTTCTGCAGTTCAATGTCGTGCCAATGCTTGGCATCATATAAAGAGTTCTCCAGACCCCTCTTCTGTATGGGCAGGACAGCAGACATAAAACCAGTCAGTTTTCATATGCTCCATACTGATCTTTATTCATCTTTGGCCAATATCTCTACTGAATATACTTAACTGGAGATTGAGAATTCCTTTCTTTAGATACTTGGGAAAATTTGTATTATCATTACAAAGGTTGAACTACTTTAGTTACAGGGTGCAAATGTTCTTCATGTACCCACCCAGCAATCTCAGTGAAATTATTACTGAGTATGAAGAGACTGAAGATAGAAATCTGGGGCCTGGTTGTCTAATGTGGTATGTTTAGTGCACAATGGCAATCAAGAAGAGCCCGGGAATGTTTGTCATCTCTGGAAACAGTATCCATTGGAAAACAGAATTTATTCTTAAGTCTGCAGCCCAAGATGGGAATGTTTTCCTCGGAAGACATGCTCAATTTGTACAGAAGACCCCACTTTGCTTACCAAGGTTCTCAAAGATTCGGTTTCTGCTTGTAAGCTCTGGATTTTGCAGGCCGTTTCGTGGAACTCAGTTCTGAGGCCCTCCACCAGCTCTTCCTCCTGGGTTCTCACAGCAGCCGTTGTTTCAGCCTGTTGCTGGCAAAAGATTGCGACTGCCGTCACAGCCTTCTCAACTTATGGTTTAGTTTCCTTACATACCAAACCGACAGTTAATATTGTCATAGTTCGTGGCAATTCTGACTTTGATTCTTGTATATTAAATTTCTTGGTTGAACAATTCTGGATACTTCTTAGTGTCAAAATTATCATATTTTCTATGCATTTACTGTAAAATGGCTTATACAGATATGTGTATGTATTTTATCTACGTCAACAAAAGCTGTTTCACATTCATACTAGGATGTTTCAAATTACCTATAAAAAGAAAACACTGCTGTAAGTCTTCATTTTGTAGCAATACTATAATATTTCTTTAAAATTAAGTGTTTTCACTTAGTCTATTGGATTTCAGTATTCACACCTTGATTTTTCACATAGCATTTCATGAGTCAGAGAGCAAGTCATACCACAGAGGTCAGAAAAATAGCTTCTGTTAATTGAATTAAGATATTCTCGTGCAATTTTGTGCTGTTGTTGCTTGTGGGCTTTTATATGTGTTTAGTTCAGGCTCCTTGAAAATAGATGAAGAGGAAGTAAAAATAAAATTTCTGTACTTTTTAATGAGGGCTGTGATGAAGGTTTTCAGTCCAGCGCTCTGGGCTCTAGCAAATGTAGTCCTTCAGTCAAAACCTACGTTTCTTCTCATTGATGCTAAAGTTAAACTACACAATATACTTCCATTTCACTCTGAAAATTCATTTTGAGCCTGAGCTACTTTTCTGATTATTCAGTCTTTTATTTTAAAAATAAGACATATGCATTTTTAAATCTATGACCATAGACCAGAAATAATTTTTGTAATTTTTTGGAGTATTATCATGTTGAACCCCAGACCCTGGTCGCTGTGAATGAAATAATCTGATGTGGAAAAGGTCATTTATGTTCCAGTTAACTCTTAACTCCGTACTTCCCAAGAAAGCGTCTGGTATTTATGTGTGCAATTTTCTGTAGATTTGGACCAAAATCCTTCAGGTTTTAACCATCTTTTTTTGTTTTAAGAAAAAAACAATCACCCAACCCTCGAAATTACTGCAGAGGATTAGACAGATTTTGTGTTTCCATCAAATCCTGTAACATTGGGAGGGTTACAGAGTGCTTACCTTAGTACGGAGCAAGGCACCTGTCTCCGCACGATTCTTTTCAATGTCCCTCTCCCAGTGGATTCTGATTTTTTCCAGTATGTCATCCAGGCCACTTCCCAGGGGGACATCAAGTTCTTCCAGCTGAGATCCAGCAAGCTGCTTGTATAATACCTTCACATCCTTGAACAAAAATAGCAGACATAAAAGGAAGTGAACGGGACAACTGAATGGTAGCTTCAGAGAGGATCAAAGAAGAGCCACAAACAGAGAGGGTAATTAAATATGGTCCTGAAAGGTGTCTCTACATTAATGATTTAGTGTACTGGTGGGTTTCCTTTTCAGATGTGGATTTGCTTTGCTTCTGGCTGGGCTGCAGGTATTGGAAGTGCTTTCCTTCTTTGTGGAAGGAGACTGAAGCCCTGCACCGAGGCACTGCCCTCTCACAGTGGCAAGTTACTCCAGCAGTCAGAGCTTGGCACACGCATGCTGCACACCCAGGACCCAAACCCACCACAACTATATTGCCCGTAAAGCTGCAGTGTGGACTTTGGGTCAAGGAACTAATGGCTGACAGCAGCTCAAACCCTGGTCTTCCCTCTCTGCTGCACCACATGATAACATAGATGTGCATCTACTGGGAGAAAGAAAAAAAAAAAAAGAAAAACAGTGTAAAGTATCTGGGGATTGTATTTATAAGCAATGGCCCCTGATGGTGACAATACTGGAAAAAATAGATGGGAATTATGGGAATTATGAACATGCAAGAATGAAAGCCTCAAAATGTGCCCATTCCCAATTCACAAAAGCTTCAAAAGGCTTTCCAGTTGGGATTACTGGAGGAAAGAAAGGTTTGAATTAGTTCAGGAAAGTCCTCGGGACTTCACTGTGCCAGAGCTCAGCTGGAATAATTGCAGTAGTCGCTTCCAGCCTTTGTTCTGTGACTTCTCCAGAGCAGCTTCCCCTGGTGCTGCTGCCATGGCAAAACCCAGTCTGTGCTGAGGTGGTTCTGCAAATACTCAGATACTGCCAGTGGGTAAAGGAAGGAGCACCCTCCTGTCCTGCAAGGGCTCCTCACTGGCTAAATGCAGAGTGAGGGGAGCTATTTGAAAGGCGTTGCTCTCGCTGTGCCGTATATGGGCAGAGAACAGCACCAGTGACAACTTTTTTGCTTTCAGAGCAGTCGTTGCAATACATGGAGGTTTAAAAGGATCTTGTGTATTTTGTCAATTCAGTGTTCTCCTTCTTACCTAAAATAAGTTCTGCCTTTCTTCTACCGTGCAGTGGTGCTGAAGCCACTGATTATTTTCTGCAAAATGCCAGCCTTGGGATTAGACTCATGAAAATAGGGAGAGGATGAAGCAACCTCATTTTAGCAATCCAAGTCTCCTTATGCCTGCCAGTGTTGCTGAAATCTTGTGGCTGGAGGAATAACCCATAGGAAATGTAAGGTAGGGTAGTGCCTCGCTTCTATGAGCTACTTCAAGTTCTCTCTTATTTCGGAGGCATGAGCAAAATTACTTGCTGTCATTTTCTGTGGGATTAGTAGTAGCTTCATATTTGAGCCCCATCAGTGAGATGCTGATTTGGGTCTAATCCTGAAACTTCTGTTTAGGGGAATAAGCCACCTTCACACACAGAGCGGTGGTGAATGTAATGAGTGAGTGGGAAAGTATTGCAAAATTGCATAATAATGGGCTTCCCTTTTAGCTGCCTGTCCTTGTGACTTGCTTTAGCAGTGCATTGCTGAGGAGGACTCAGCTTTGGGCACTGAACAGCTTTCTAAGCAAAGCAGGAGTTTTTCAGAAGGCTAATGCTCAGCATTCATGCAGCAGGACCAGAGCTTGTTCCCTGTACATGCATTTTCTCTTTACATCTCTGTCTGAGTCAGATCTTACTGTTGAGATGTCCACACACATGCCTGCAACCCCATGACAATTGTGTGGTGTCTAGCAAGAAATGAAGTGGTGACATCTCTTTCATGTCATATTTATCAGATGAGAAAGAGTTAGAACTTGAATATAAGTAATTTGATCATGCTTCAGAGGTTAACAGATGAGAAACAGGAGCTGTTTGCAGGAGAATCCACCCACCCGACCATGACAGGTGGAGCTTTTTAGTGCTTGCTTTTCACTAGAGGTGTGATACCAACTGGCTGAAACAGGCACACATTGGCTTTGCAGTGTCCCGAGCCTGGACTTACTTCTTCGTGATTCTTTGACAGCAAAGTTAGTTCTTCTTTCATGCTCTCTATCTGACTCTCCAGATCCATTTTAGTTAAATTAGCATCATCAATCACTTTATATAGGGAATTAATTTCATCTTCCACTGCCTTTCTGAAAGGTTGCTCGTTTTCATACCTGCAGAGAAAAAAAAAAAAAAAAAAAAAAAAAAGCAAACCTTAATACAGCCCAGCTCAGCAAGAAAAACCTGCTTTCTAAAAAAATGACACCGTTTGTGCTAATTAGCTCATGTGCCCCAGACAGAGGCACAGAAACACAGAAGATAGACTTTGCTCTCACCTTGTCTCTCTGTACTTGAATTTAACTGCCTGAAGTACTCTATCATTAACTCCTGAGTGTGATAAAACAGGCCAAGTTAGGAGCCTGTGCTACAGTAGTTATCAGCCTGATAGTATTCCTGCATGGAGAAGCACATGGTCTCTTGCTAGATCCAGAATTTCTACACACTGTGACTATGGGTGGCTTTTTCTCTGTGTTTGGCTGTAAGATGAGAGTAACTGCTCATGTGCTTATAGTGAGTATAGACGGATACTGACCTCTCAGTAAGAGAGCCATGTCTGTCTATCAAAGAATGGCTTAAGTCATTTTGCTAGTGCACATTTTTGTTGCTATAGATCTTTAGAATCTTCCAAAATAATGTTAGCATCATAATTATTTTGCTGGTACAAACCCTCTCCTAAGTCAGGTGGTTGAATATTCAACTTAAAAGAATGAGCCCATTCTACTCACTATGCATTACTCCCCTAATGAGTAAGCATTTGCAAAGGCAGGTTTCAGAGAAAGTGGCCAGTGAGATGCCACAACAAGACTACCTGTCTTTGAAATCTTCAGCACAGGCTTGAATGTTCTCGGTGTGCAGCATAAGACGGGCATTTTCAAGCACCGCTTCGCCCACCTAGAAGAAGGAGACAACAGAGCTCAAGCAATTAAGAGCTTTCGCATATCGGCTATGTGCACTGTACATCTATCTTAAGCAGTTGTATAGCTTTGATTCTGAAAATAGCCCTCTAGCCTGGGGTTGTTCCAGTGACTCATTCCAGATAATTTAATCAATTAATTTTGTACCTATAAATTCACAAATTCTCTGCAAATAGGCTGCAATTTGTCATCAAACTGTTCATTGCTCCTAAGCATTAATCTTCTTGTAGAAAACATATTTATTCTGATTGTCAGCTAGTTGCAAGGGGCAAAACTCATTACTGTGTGCAAGATATGTTCATCATTTAAGTCTCACTTAGGTTTTCCAGATACAGTTTAAGTAGTATTTATGCAGTTCCTATTCTACTTCCCATAGTAGCAGTCCTCTTCAGGTGGGTCCTTTTTGGTGAGCCAAGGTATACTTGTTGCTCATGCCGCCTGCGAGCCGTCCTCAGCTCCCAGAGCATCGTTTTTCTTCTCTGATGGGATCCTTTAAGCTTTTGCAATAGGCATGAGACCTGAGAAGCAGGCAGTCTTCAAAGATTATTACACCAAATGTGAAATGCTTTGGAAAGATTGTGCAAATAAGACTGTGGTATCATTGCTATGGCGATGGGGTTTTTCTTAATGCCCAGGAGGAAGCACTTGAGGGGTGAGCAAACCTGAAAGACTTGTGACATAGCATCTTGCCGTGATTCAAGAGGGTTATATAAAATGATAAAAGGGTAAAATGAGACCACTGCCTGCCCTAGAGTTACATGTGCACTGAGCTGTGGACGTGACTGAAGACATGCTGACTTTGGTACCAGCATTAGAGCGATCGTCTCTGCAAATAACTGTGTGGGGGCTCCAGCCATCCCGTGGTCCATGCCATTGCTCAGGAGGAGCTAAACTGGACACCGCTTTGGTCTTTTTAAGGAGATAGCTATGGAGATTTGCAGCTGAAGCTAACCCACTGCATGAGTAAGAGCTGCTTTTTAAGCATGACAGGAGAGTTCCTGAAGCAGAAATCTTTCTTAGGATAATTAAGTCTGCAACTAAATGATACTGCAAATCCCCCAAAGCACTCTGCTCCCCTGAGGTGAAACAGGCCATGTAATGTGGAGACATCAAGGCTTCGTCCAGACAAGTTATCTCAAGTACTGCAAGCATGATTGTTGCCTTAGTATGGTCCTACCTTCTGTTTGGTTTGCTGCTTGGTGATGGGGTGAAGGTGGACATGCAAGGCTGAAGCATTCCTACATGGTAAATAACGTTCATCCTCATGAGAAGTGGCTTACTGCTCCAAATGTCTTACAGATGCTTGGACAAACAAATAGGAAGTATGTGAAGGCATCTGAGAGTGAGAGACCTGGAGGAATAACCTATTCCCCACACTGAGAAGTCTACAACAGATCATGAAGTTAAAAGCACTCTGCATCTTTTAAATCTGAGGAGACATGAGAGTTAAAAAAGTGGTTTGCTTACTTCTCATCTCTTGTCAGGAACAAAAAGGGAAGGTGGCTATGTCTGGCAGCCTGGGGCTGGAGCTCCATTCCCACCAGCTCCAGCTCAGCACTTGGCTTCCAAAGAAAACAGAGCTCATGTCATTGCATGGGTGGCCAATTTTTCCTTAATAACTGTGGGATTTCTTGGCCAATTCCAACCATTATGATAGAGGGATAGGGCATCTGAGAAACATGCAGTTCCAACATGTTGCATGGAAATAGCATCTAGACAGAGGAGAGAGGTCCTGTGAATAGTACCACTGGGCAAAAAGTCAGAAAATCAAAATGCACAGCAACCACACAGGAGTAAGAGATGTTCTGAAAACTGCAGGTGTGGGCAGAGATGGTCTCTCCTGGCACACCAGCAGCCCCACTGTGCAGCACACAGTACAGAAGACCTTTATGTGCTCTGCTGTGCACAGAACTGGCTCTTCTTTATTGTTAACCCCTTGTCTCCTCCCTGCCTTTTTTGCAACCCCACGTTACCTACACATGGCCTAACTCCCCAACCCCTGGGTCATCCCTTCTGCAACATTCCAGAGCGGCTGGGCAGAGTGGGGACTCTGGGGACGTGCTGCTCTTCCATTCTCGGGTCCCCTCGCACCAGGAGATCTGAGTTTCTCCTTAAAGGTGGAGACAAGACATTTAGTTTTATTCACATGGCAGCAGCATGCAGGTAGAGGCAGTTCTATGACCCAAGCTCTGAAGTTTTACATTTTTTTAATTCTTTTTCTTTTCTTCTTTCCTAGAGAATTTTTTTTTTTTTTTTGTCTTCCTGACAACTCCTACATGTGTGGATCTTCACAGAAGCTGGTTTTTGGGTTTTTTTTCCTGACTCAAATCAGGGATCAGAAACACTGCTCTGTGATTTGCCCTGCCCTGTCAAAGCAAACCCTTTTGCCTCTGGCAGTGAGCCCACGTGGTCCCATTATCTGACCTAAAGTCTGATGAAAATTAATGTCTTTGAGGGAATTGGGAACATTTGATGGGCAAAAGTCACATTAAATCCTGTGAGCTGCACAGTGCCACTCAGAGGTATATTAATGGTGAATTTTGGAGGTTGAATCCTCTGTAAAATGGCTTTTGGGCTGCAGCAAAAGCAGCGAAAGCAGCAAAAACAGAAGCAGGGAATAGCTGGTGATTTGCCACTGTCTGGATTTCTGCCTCTAATACAGAGACAAACTCTTTTAAAAGTGCTTTTCAGTAGTAATCTTGTGATGTTATCAAGGCATCTGAGGTGATTCTTACCTGCCCCACAGTGCATGTCTTTACCAGAACCCTGTTACCACACTCCTGAGAACTTGGTCCATACCCATCTCCCCTCTTCAGAGACTGGCAGCTAATGCCAAATGTTCACTGAGAAAGTCCAGGGCTTTCCAGCACTGCACACAAAACTGAACTGTGCCATCTAAGTCAAAATCCTAAAAAGAGTCTAATGTTTGGAAAGCATCAGGGGTGAGTGTGGTAGTGGGAGCCATCAGGCATCAGCCTTTCAGCCCTCCTGGAAATCAGCTGCATACGCTTTAAGTCTGACAGTGAACCCAAAGGATAAAAAATGACATGGTAGTTTCTGTGTTGAAACCAGGGTTCCTGAAAAATTCTTCCTGATTTGCAGGAGCTGTGAAAGCCCTTTCCTGGTCTTCAGAAGAAGAGATGTAAGACTTCCATCTAGTGGCTCTTTTGTTTGATTTAATGCTCCTAATAGTAAATGGATGCAAACATGCAGCATTAGCGTGACAGATCCATAGCCACTTTGCTAACACACACAATAAAATCCATGATGCAGCAGTTCAGGAAACTTCTTGGAGTTTGCTGGCATTCAGAAGGCTTGCAATGCTGCGGGCACTTGGATGTTCCCTCCTCTGCCTCAGAAGGCAGTGCTGTTCTTCCTTGCAGGGCTTCTGTGAGGCTTAAGTCACGATGCTTGTGTGGCATATAAACAGCCGAAATGGGCGGTGTTATAAAAATGCAACTACTATTACTAATAGTAGCTCTTTAAGTCACATACTGTCTTTTGACACTTGGATCTGTGATGCACATACACCTTTTGAACACAATATTTTTCAGCTCTTGAATTAACGCTGTATATTTGTGGTATAAAACATCTTAACTAGAAAGTGGCAGTAATATCCTCTGAGTTCACTGTGGTATTATGGACATGAAAATGAAATTTTAATTTTTAGAAAAAAGACATCAAAATCTGCATCCAGGTACTGGCCCATTTAAAGGGTTACAGATGGCAACATGGAAAATCAGCTGCCTCGAGGGGATTTGCAGACTCCAGCCTTGATAAAGGGTGAGGTGATACAGACACTTAGCAGGAGACCTTATCCCTGGTAACTAGCAGATTTTGATTTTTAACAGAGGTCTGACTAAGTCTGGCATTGCAAGATTTGCTATGCCTTTTGAATTCTTAGCTGTGCTTTGCTGATAGTTTTGTGTAGTTTTGCTATTCTTACAAATGCTTAAATCCTTTCTGAATGCTGCTAAATTTGTGGCCTTGGGTGTGGCCTGTGATAAGGCATCTCATGGTTCAGTTATTCACATGATGGAAAATTATCCGGCTTTTAAGTTCACTTCAGTTAAAGCAAATGATGCCTCCACGGAGAAAGTTCAGAAGATGCTGGTCTAGTCTTTCCATATGCAGAAAGAAATGGTTGATTTCAGCTCATTGCCTCTAAAACACTGTAATTCACAGCTAAATTAGGCTAAAAACCTGCAACCCCGTGCCTGCTGCTCAGCTGCTAAGCAGTAAACTTGTAATGCTTTCAGTCATGCTTTCCATGTGGAACCCCTTCTCAGAGCCTGAAGGAGGAAAACTTAGAGGTACAAGAGTGGTGTTTGTTGCATTGCCTTTGGAAAGATAATACCTGGAGAGAGGATGGGAAGATTGATGGGAATTTTTCTGATTCCTGCTGCATCCAAGAAAAGACAACTACATTTATACATTGAATATTTTATAAGTAAACAGGACTGCATAAAAGAATGCCTGGTTCTCAAAGCAAGAGATACCTCCTAAATAAACCATTGGTAAAAACTGTAATGTTGCCTAAGCACAAGAAAAACAGCTCACCTCCTACCTCACAGCTGTGTGTGAGGGTAGCCCAATGTTACACTATTGGAGGGGGCTGAGAGGACATAATTAGAGCTAATTTACTGCCATCTTCTCTGTGGAAGTTGACTAAGATCTGTGCCATTTTGTGGCAGTTTGTGATGCCTTCAGATTAGCAGCAAAATGCTATTTCACCTGTTTACAGACACTAGTCACACACTGTGTCAGGTTAGAGTGTGTTACAGATAACACCCAGTGGCTCTCCTTGCCCTACAGCAAATAAAATACTGGGTGCGAGTCCAAAAGCAGTGATTTCTCAAGCTGTTAGTCCTGTACATTCTCCAGGTTTAATATTTACACTGAGTAAGCACTGACAGTAGGGCCTGCTGCAAATAAAAGTATCTGTACAGAAAAACTCTGGCGATCTTTCAAATGCTCCCAACCATGCACAGGAGTCACAGCAGTGATAAAATTGGTCCAGGACATTGATTCCTTCTGCTTTTGCATTTATTCCTGTGATCTGAACTGCCATCTCACAGACAAAACAAATCCCTCTGTCTCCCATGCAGCTGTAATTGAATGATCACAGAAAGTAAGCCACCTTCTCCTCTGTGTAAACTCGATGAGATTATTTCAAGCGTACGCTTTTCCCAGGTGCTGTCCAGCTCCCTGGGAAGGAATTACCATTGCAAACAACCTCCTCTTCTGCAGAAGAGAAACATTTGATTAGAGGTGGAATTTTCCACAAGAAGTTTGGGATGAAGCCTGGAGGAAAGGAGTACACCCAGAGTAAAATGAAATGAATTTGTATTTCTGTCACATGAATTCCTCTCTACAAAGATTTCTCATTTCCCTTGTTTCCTGCAAAAATCTCTGCCTGACCCATTTAATGTGTGTCCACCTGCTCCACTCAAACCCAGCTGCCCAGGCAGATAATTGCTGCCATGAGTTGGATGGTGGCTTCCCATCATTCAGCTGCTGCCAGCAATCCACTGCTGCAGTGATAGCTCTGACAATTGCAGTGAAACATGCGTGGTTTTGCACTTTTTTGGGCCCTCATAGCTGCCGAGTCACTTGTTGCCACATTTTCCCCCCTAGCTCTGTGTCTGAGAGAAATGTTGGCACCCAATAGTTATTCCTGGGAGGAAAACCACCCAAAATATGAGATGCTAGAGCACATCCCAGAAAGGGCAGGAGTGAATCACTGCAGAGATGGGTCTTTCACACTGTTGTTTTCAGGACCAGAAGAGTCCTACATGGTCATACCCTTATCTTTTCACTAGCCAGGCAAGAGGATGGAGCTGCTGTCACCCAGTTGTGTATTTTTCTTTGCTGCTTCTTGTTCAAAATCTGTTCTAATCATGGGTGTTCGGGTTAAACCAGGTGGCTGCTCCAAGTTGCTTTCCACCCCAAAACTTTCACAGCTGCTTCGTGCTCATGGCACCGAGGGGTTTCAGGGCTGCTCAGTATCCCTCTCACTGCATGCCCAGGGCTAGCTGGGAGTCAAAATGAATCCTCAGATTGTGCAGGAGGCTGAAAAAGTGATATGTCACATTCAGGCAGATGGGGACACCTGCAGAAAATCTAAATATAGGTATAAAAATTGCATCTAGAAATGCATCTGCCAGGTATCTCTCATTTCTGTTACACCTTTTACTTTTCCCACTGGAATGAGTCATGTCAGGAGGTACTGACTTCGTGTTATTGCAGCCGTTTCTGTGGTGACTGATTTGGATGTTGTTTTAGTAACTGACAATTGCAGTGTTGTTGCTGACACACTTTTGCCAGTTAGCTCCAGGATGAATGAGTTAATCGGTGTTTGGGCTGGATGAGGTCCTACTTTCATCTTTGGTTACATGCATAATATAAAAAAAACCCCCAAAGAAACCTACTAGTCATAATTGTACATTAACAGTCCTTTCTAAAGTACCTGTGGTCCTACTTTTTTGGTCTCAGCCATGAGCTCTGGTAGGTTTTACAGGTGAGGTCTAGCTGCAAAATGGGACACTCATCTGGAAACCACAGGATGGCAGCTGCAAACCTCCTCTCACATCCGAGTCCCCATCTGCCTCCACAAGGTGATAGGTTTGAGGGTATGGGTCTTTGGAAGCACCCCAGATTCAGAGCACCCAGCACCTTCAGCAGCTAGACCCTTCAGGAGCCTTTAGAGGATTAGCGACAGCTATGTCACTTACCAGTACAAAAAGATAAGAGTTTAAATATCAGTGCTTAACTGTGTGTTTCTGCTGGCGTGATCTTTTACAGCAGCTTGTGCCTCTGCATTCAGGCTTCAGACAGTATTTGTAGCCTTCTGGGTGAAGACCTGCCCTAAAAATGCAGCGTGCTGTAAAGATGCACCCTCTTTCCTACACCAGAGTAAAACTCTGGCCAGCCCAAGGGAAAACACACGATTGTCCCAGGGAACTTGAAGTTATCTTTTGGGCTTTCTGAAGATGTGCCAATGGCATTTTCTGTGCCTGCATGAGTGCTGCTGGGAAGAGATGTGCAAGATGCCAGGCCCCAGCTATTTGGGGTCTCTCTCTGAGACTCGCAAAGTGCACCGAGACATCTGGGGACCCGGACCTGTGTTCACTGCAAGCAGGGCGTCAGCCTGCACTGTCTGACTGGTCAGCAGGAGGAACTGTTTCTTGTTCATGAAGTCAGTGCAAAAACCATTTTGCACCCCACGCAATAAACACTTTCGCAGAGAACATGCAACCTATGCTGTATGGAGAAGCTGGGAGTAAGGGATGGTGGGGTGGTGACGGAAGGAAGGAAAGGACTCACTCATTTGTAGCCATGTAATTATTACTTTTAAATAAATAGAGCTTTTGAAAATGTGATTAAGGAAATGAGGAAATAAAGTAAAAATCTGCTAATTAAAAAAAGCAAACATGCTTGTAGTGATAGCATGTTGAGGCATAAACTAATTCCGTCCTAGCAGTTTTCTTTTAATAATTTGATGCTCAGTGTAATAACCACAGCTAAGAAAAAAAAAATCAGGAAAAAAAAAAAAAAATCACACATTTTAATCAGCCCAGACTATCGCGCCTTGGGGTGCATTTCAATTGTCCCCCATGCACAGGATACCTGAGGCAATTCTCCTGCTTAATAGCATGTTCCACAGCATGCTGTGAAATGATAATGCTAATTAACATGAAGATAGATTTAAGCCTCTCCATTTAGGGCACTGCACCTTGAAATCAGGTATCATTCATCATCAGCATCAACCCTCACTGCTCGCTCGGGGTTGCTAATGACTCGTGAAGCTCTTCCCATCCCATCTCCCCCACTGCCAACAGCTCTCCAGCACTCACCTGATGGTAAATCGCTTCCCAGTTCTCCCGCAGTGCTCCCCAGCTGCCCACGCTAGCTGCCTTCTTGTCCAAGTAGACTCTGATGTGCTCTTCTAGCTCCTGGTTGACCTGCTCAAGAGCTCGCACCTTCTCAATGTACTCCACCAAGCAGCCGTTCAAGCTCTCGTAGGAGAGACCCCTGCCCTTCTCCAGCCCTGGGGCCAGGGGCAAGGCAGCGGAGGAGCTGCGCAGGCCCTGGAGGAAGACACTGCTGATGCCCAGGGCTCTGCGGGACACTCGGGTGCCCAAGCTGCTCACACCGCCAGTGGGGACAGTGCCCACATAGACACCGGGGGGTCTTAGGCTCCCTCCACCCCCAACGCTGACCCGGCGGCCGGGTGGCCCCGAGCTCTCGGCCGTGGAGGAAGAGGGCTGCTGCCCCAAGAAGGACGACCGGCGCCTTGGCAAGGG
>JAAGNO010028673.1:10304-29024 GCA_033439905.1 Ceryle rudis | reverse complement strand
GAGGCAGAGAGAAAGGGCGCTTAAGCAAGAGGATTCCGGGCTAAATGAATCCAGAATCCAGCTCCTGTCGGCTGTGGTGCCCAGAATCCACATTTACCTCTCCGGCTTCAGAATCGCGATTTCAGGTCCCAGAAATGAACCGGAACATTATTCCTATTTTATTTCTTACCATTACTAAAAGAAGCCCATCAAAATTCCTATACTTTGTTGTGTAGTTAGTAAATGGCATGCCAAGCTTCTTCATTCCTTCATTTCTAGCACAATAAATGTTGTAGGGAATATATATAGGCAAGAAATTCTTATAAAATCCTATAGATCCTTCTGATGGAGATTTTGTTGATACTTTATATACAGAGAGCAATTACCTGGAATGTCAAAATTTACCCACCTTTAGTTCCTAAGGGATGTTTGTGGGAGTTGGTATATTTTTTCCTTTGTTCAGGGTAAACAACCAGGCAGCTCCTTCTGTGTCATCCAACCTCTGCTTAAATTTCTGAAGTTGTGGACACCATTTGATTAGTAGACCATATATTTATTGTTTTAAATATATTTTTTAAAATATTAAAATATTGCTTTTAGAGCAATTTTCTTAGATACATTGAGCAGAAGGAATACCACCTGCGTTGATAACATTACTGACACTTTTATAATGTTTTAGAACTTGGTAAGTGCATACATGTGTATGTCAGTTGGGCCTACAGACTAGGTTGTTAAAAGAATGGTTATACATAGGAAAAAACCACGCTTCTTTCTAATTTTGTAACTGTATTTTCTACAAATAGTAAGCTTTTTATTACAAGTAAGAAGTATAAAATCAAAGAGGCTAATTCTTTCTAGTTTGTTCTTTGCTAATATAACCAGTTTTGCAATGGGTGAATCTTTCACAGAGCAACAAACAGGAAATTGAAAAATTTTTATTTGGTTTCAAAATATGATTGCAAAAGTAAGAAGAGAAATGTCAGGAGCAGGTGTCATGCCTAAAAATATTTTTCAGAACTAAGTTGTGGGTGTTTGGGGTTTGTTTTTTTATGAGGCTGGTGTAAAGTTGTAGGGGGAGCAGGACTTCAAATTCTTATTTCATGTTGGCAGCATCCTGTTAAATTGCCTTGTGAGAACCAGGAGTGTGCTGACTGATGAATGCATACTGTGAGTGTATGATACCATGCATGTAAAATGGTTTATCCAGCCAAATAAACAATTCTCCGCAGTCTGTGACAAACAATTCTATGGTTCTCTGCAGCCTCATAACTGATAGATACGGCCAGTCAAGTAAAGTCTACCTGTGCATTTGCAACAGCTTCTCTCTGTTTCATGTAATCTAGCCCTAAATACCTATTTAGTAGTGTACATCTGTCACTTGTTTGGTTAGTTGGAATTTTGATGCTGTAATCATATGGTATTTTTCTACCTCCTCAGATTTCTTTTTCATAATGTAGACATATGGTGTATTTTAAAATAATATTTAACAGGGAATCTTAGGCTTTCATAGGCCTTCTGTTAATCTTTTTAATATTTAAAATAAACCTAATATAAAGCTGTTGTTGCTTCCTAATTAGAATGCATATAATTTTTTATTCATTCTTTTCAGTTAGCCTAGGGAGGACTCAGGTAGTGTGTGCTCTTTAGCTGTTACTTTTAAAGGAACTAAATTTCTGCAATTTATTTTCATCTAATTTTCTAAATATTTTTAAAAAGTTGTTTTCTATCATTTAGGAATTTATTTTGCACTTGCCAAGTGCATAGTTTTATTCATCCTTGTCACTGATTTTGTGTCTTTGATTTACTTGTGCCAAACTGCATAGGAGGAAAGAGCGGAGACAGCAGAGCCATTATAACTTCATCCAGTATGTCAAATCAACTTCTACAATATAAAGTGGTCTTTTTTTTCTGGGGAATGGTTTTTAACGGGGTGAGATTTCCTAGAGACATTTCAAGCGTCCTTCATCAGTACCAAGTATATTGAAAATAAAGTTAATAGAATCTGTACCTCAGTGATGCAGTTCTGTGCTCATTATTTATGAAATATGAACAGTGTCAAAATTCAGCTGGAGGTGAGAGATTGATCAAAATCAAGCTAGTCTTTTTAAAGTGTCCCATATAAATAATATATATGGTCTGTTTATAGCCATTTGGAAATGTTATATTAATGAAGAAAACTCGCAAGTTAAAAAGACGTGCACACGGCTGAGTGTGTTCAAGCTACCGCACTGTTTCTGTTGCTGCTGACTACCTTCAGCATTCCTGGGAGAAATAAACTCCTAAAAATCTCATAACAGGTAGATTTCAAAATATTTTGCAAAAGGGAGAGGTGATCTTATACCCAATCTACAGCAAGATAATTTATGATCAGGCAAGTTCCTTGCTTTGCAAATGATTTCTTTACAGAAGCCCATGGAAAATGTCATTGAATTACAGAGAAACCCAGAGTGTGTGCTGAAGAGGAACACTGTGGAGAAGTGCAGGCAAAGTGATATATTTCCCTCTATTATTAATGAGGTAGCTGTGTAATGGTATCCTGGGTTAGTATCAACAGGAAAGTGCCAGCACGAGGCTGAGTCAATGTTCTTTTTTGTGTTTAATGGTGTTAGGAAGAAAAGACTTCATACTACAGATACGAATTAATTGAGAGAGAAAGCTTATTTTTGGAAAGTTTATACTGCAATATGTTTTCCAACCAGAAAGATATTAAAGTTTTATCATTTCCATTTGACAATCTCCTCAGCACTCTCATGCATTAAAATCCAACTCTACTTCCCAAATAAAACTGTTAATTTTTTCACTGTTGTGAATTTCCACAGCATGGATCAATTCTGATTTTCTAAACCTGCTTCTCACTAGACTTCTTAAAATAATCTGATTCTAGAAAAAAATCATTATATCTAAATTGAGCAAGAAGTTGCTTGAGTCTTGCTGCTATATTTTGAGAATTTGAAGACCCCTATGAAGACTTAAACAGTCTTGGGTTTGCCTAAAGCAACATGTAGTGGTTTTTTATGGTTTTCAGTTGAAGAATTCAGCATAAGGAGTAAGAACTTTTAATTTATTCCACTCACTAAGAGAATTAGCTGTTTGAACAGCTCCCCAAAGGCAGATTATTTAGACACAGTTTGGCCACGTTGGCATAAAGGCCATGTACATAGAGTCAAGATGTCTCGTGGCACTGCAAAATCTGATACACTGGCTGCAATTAAGTGCCTGTGTGGAAGTGTCTGGGGCTATATAAGATACCCATGGGGTATCCAAGACATCTGTGCAGAACAAATATGATGCAAGACTAACTGGCCAGAAGCATGAGGTGAAAGCACTTACTAGAAGCAGAAGTTTGATTTACTGAGGGGGAGAGTCACTAAGGAAAATTCAAACATGCACTGGTGCAGTGCAAGATGCTCTGTTTTATGATGCAGAAATGGACAAACTCAATCCAAACAAGGTCCCTGTCTTCCCTGCAATAAGCAGAGAGGGAAAACCTAAATATCCAAGGAAGAGCTGATGACTGTGTCTCCCTAACCTAATGGTTGTTTCTGATCATGACCTATGATCTTAGTGCACATGCCATGACAGAAAATGTACTCTAATTAGAAAGAAGATGCAATGAAAATATTTGAAAAGGAAATATTTTATTCCCTCCTTTTCTGGATATTTTTTTTTTCTGACCATTTTTAAAAGAAATTACTCAGCACTCACAATACAGAATTTGGTTTACATATCTGCAAGCAGAATTTGAAATCTGCTGTCTGGCTAGCACCATCTACCCCAGTGGTGACCAATGTCTCCACACAGACAGATCTTGCCGTGGGACTTGCTTTGAGAAACCTGGTCTGCTGGGGGGCTAATGGGGTCCATCTTTCAGAGAAGGAGAAGAGTATCATCGGTCATACGTTTGCCAAGTTGGTTAAGAGGAGGACTTTAAACTAATGTTGCTGATGGAAGAAACCTCAGTGTAGAGGAATTCCTTGTTGATCAAGGAATTGCAGTGGCTCTTGAAGGATTGGACAACCCTGACTTAAAGCTTAGAGTAGAAATAATAGTATGAGATATAGAGAAAAACCACCGAACTTGAATAGAATGGGTTAACTGCAAGGGAGGTGTGCACCTAGTAGCCAGCTATAGTTAACCAATCTGCATAAGGCTTGGCACATGTAGCATGTAGTTGTTAACCAATAAAACAATTTAGATGTGCCCATGGATGGCCTGACAGACATATAAGCACGTACTTGTGAAGCAATAAACGAGAACGATATGTAGCCATATTGGTGTGATTATTGTTACTCTGGCCAGTTTCCCGCTGGCATCCCTTTTCACCTTAGTCCATCCCACTCCTTCCAGCTTGATGCCAGTGCCAGCAATACATGCCCAGAGCCTCCAAAGGGATCACAGATCAGCAGGTAAGCACCTGAATTGCAGTACAAAGAAATTCTGCCCAGTAAATCAGCGTTATTGGGGGCAACTTAAATGTCTCTATTTAAACAGATATAGCATGGGGAATAAGCAAGAATAGTTAGCGGTGTGCACATGCTTATAGGGCTATGATCTTAGTGGCACCATGGAGATGTGGTGGCATGGCTGCTATGACTGAAGCATTGGAATGAAAGACTCTTTTCCTAAAGGACAGCAAGGGAGATGAAGAAGGAAGACCTGGACTTGTGCAAAGCATTTGACACTGTCCTGCATGACATCCTTGTCTCTAAATTGGAGAGACATGAATTTGACAGATGGACCACTCAGTAAATAAGTAAATGGCTGGATGGTGACACTGAAAGAATTGCAGTCAATGGGTCAATGTCCAAGTGGAAGCCAGTGACAAGGGTCATTCCTCAGGGGTTGGTGTTGGGGCTGGTGCTGTTTAACATCTTTGTTCGTGACATGGACAGTGGGATCATATGCATTCTCAGCAAGTTTGCAGATGTCACCAAGCCATGTGGTGCAGTTGACACACTGAAGGGAAGGAATACCATCTAGAGGAACTTTGACAGGCCCAAGAGGTGGGCCTGTGTGAGCTTTGTGAAGATCAACAAGGCCAGGTGCAAGGCACATGGCTTGGAGCAAGCAGAAGCACAAATACAGGCTGGGCACAGAATGGATTGAGAGAAGCCCTGAGAAGTACTTGTGACTGTTGGTTGACAAGAAGATCAACATGACTTGGCAATGTGCACTTACAACCCAGAAAGCTGATCACATGCTGGGATGGTGTCACAGATGGTGTCAGAGACCGTGTGGTATTTGTCTCAACATTGCTGCATCAGTGTGGGTAGACATCAAAGCCCACTGAACGACAACGGAACCACAAGGCAAGAAGTTCCTGATTTCTTAAGAACTCGAATATGGAGCTAATTCTGAGAACTGCAGCCTAACCCCTGAACATGCATCCAGACCCAGTGCTTGGAAGACTGAGGGGTCCAGAGACCTAAGGCCACTCAGAGACGGTATTGGGCATATGTACCACTGCCAGGTGGTAGGTGTGGTTAAGCAAAACAGCTCCTGGAATATACTAAGTAGTTCTTCAAAGAAGCATGAATATTCAGCAGGACAACTCAATAAATGTGCAGGAACAACCAACATTGGACAGAATGTTCTCCCAGCAGTCTTGGAAACAAATTGTCTGACTGAATGCCACAGATCTATGGTGGTAGCTATCACAACTGACCCTTTTCTTCCTTCATTTTCTTTCTCTTTCTTTGCTTTGCGAACTTGTCGGGTAAATAAAGTCACCTGGCACTTGACTCCATTTTGAGTATTAATTCTGTGTTATTGTAGGTCCAACCTCGTGATCAAATATGATCAAAACCTTGCTCTGGTCTATGACTGGTGTGTGACAGTTACATCAAGAGAAGTCAAGTAGGTCAAGGGAGGTGATTCTCCCCCTCTACTTGGCTCTCACGAGACCCCACCTGGACTACTGTGTTCAGCTCTGGGGTCAACAGCATAAGAAGGACATGGACCTGTTGGAGCTGGTCCAAGAGGAGAGCTACAAAAATGATCAAAGGGCTGGAGCACCTCTTGTACAAGGACAGTCTGAGAGAGTTGGGGTTGTTCATCTTGGAAGAAGAGATGGCTCCAGGAATACCTCCCATTAACTAAAGGGGGTCTACAGGAATGCTGGGGAGGGACATTTTACAAGGGCATGTACCAATAGGACAATTGGCATGTAGTAATTGATTTAAACTGAAAGAGGGTAGATTTAGATTAGTTGTAGGAAAGTTCTTTACTGCGAGGGTGGTAAGACACTGGAACAGATTGCCCAAAGAGGTTGTGAATGTTCCCTCCCTGGAAGTGTTCAAGACCAAGTTATATGGGGCTTTGAGTAATCTTGGTCTAGTGGGAGGTGTCCCTATCCACGGCAGAAGGGTTGGAATTAGATGATCTTTAAGGTCCCTTCCAACTCAAACAATCCTATGATTCTATACCTTTTTTTTTGTGTGTGTGTCTTTTTGTTTATTTTCACCAGATAAAGCCCAAGTACTATATATCTTTTTTTTCTGTAGTTTCCTTAATTGTGTCTCCTATGGACCCTCTTACAGGCAGATTCAATTAAAAAAAAAGGTCATATTGTGAATAATCTTGTTTTCACTTCATTTTGATTTTTAAGTGAAGGATATTACATTAATCAATGCAAAATAAGGAAAATGCTAATGTGATGTATCTAATAATCTACACGTGGAACAGATTTGTCTGAAATTTACTCTATTGTGTTTTCTGCTTTTCAAGAGACATAGAAAACAAACATAATAACTCTGCAGTTAAGCAATTTTTGCTTCTCTTTAACCACATCAAAGAAAGATGAGGATGCTGGAAACTATAGTTTCCTTTGCTTCACCTTCCTTCTTGCACATTTCCTAGAATACTTGTATAGTCCTGATGCCCTTTGCTTTCCACCACCTCTGAAGACTATGTCTTATAAAAAGAATAGCTTAAGCAAAGAAATATTTATGATTCATGATTTCTTTTTCTGCCCTTCTTCAAAACAGAAGCTTCGGTCTCATTAGACAGAAGGAAAAATACAATTACCTCCTTAGAAGAAACTTTGCAAAGTTGGCCCTTTTTCAGCATGGACATTAATTCCTATCAGTCTCAGTGGGAAGAAAAGGACAGGAGCTGTCAAACCACAACGTAATGAGGAATAGGAAACAGAGTAAATATCTTTGGTAAATATTCCTGAGACTGATGGAAGAAAAAAGCTACTGTGCAAAATCACTGTAAACTAAAAATGCAAATGATCCAAATTGTTTTAGTGAACCTTAACCAAAAGGATTTTAACTGTATCGGAAACTATTGTATTGAAAGCATATTAATGAGTATTAAAAACACATCTTCAGTATTTTCCCGTTCCAACAGTTTTATCTATGTTCTTTTCCTGGAGAGCTGCAAAAATTCTGACTTATGAGAACTTCTGTAATTTTAGCCCAGATTTAACTTTTGTGCACCAAAAAGTAAAGTACAAATAGCTTGTAACCTTATGATTGTTGAGATGATCATATGAGTTAAATATTTCCGTGATTTTTAAATCCATTTTTTTTTCTCAGTTCTCAGAAGACTGCCTATGTAAATGTCAATCTATACCACTGGAGCTGGTTTTGATATGCAGAAGGGAGAGCTGAAATCCTTGCTTATGGATCATTTAAGAAAAATATAAATTATGTAAGAAAGTTGTTAAGGAAACATTTCCAAACTCAATTCATTGCACTACTGGGACTTTAAGATCTCTTAAACTCTATGTTAATTTACCTATGTTATCTAATAATATGCAGAAGAGTCATTGACTGAGCTGTTCATAATTTCACAGACCAACTTGGGCATTACTATAGTGGTTGGACCTACAATACCACAGAAATACATAGAGCATCTGGGGAACCTTACTTGTTGTCTGAGTGCCCCATGAACATTACTGAGGGCAGATGCTGTCTGAATCTTGGATCTTGGTTTCTTTTTGCATTTTGTCTTCAGACTCAACATCTTTTTCTTAAGAAACACACTGAGCATTATATAACAAAATCTACTCAAAGTATGGCTGTAAATAGGACTGTACATAAATATCCTGTCCTTGGGAAATGTTTCGTATATTTGTTCCCTTAATTTAAAAATATCACTATTTTTGATACAGATATATTTGATAATGATGCTTAATAGTTTTATACTGCATAAGAGAAAAATAATGAGGCCACCTCAGCATTAGCAGGAGAACTACTTTTGGTGAAAAAATTTAAAAATTCATCTTCAGTTCTTTTTAATCCACACATTGCTATGTGCTTAAACTAAAGGCTGGGATAAAAATTGCTATCCTACACTTCTCAGCTGATCAGCCCCTTAGAGTAAGAAAGCTTTTTCATACAGTGAAAAAAAGTCTTGGGATTGGTACAGTTTTTGATTACAATTATTACAGCACTTTCATTCTTTTTCTTTTTTTTTTTTTTTCTGGTATAATTTTACATTTATTACTTCACATCAAGTTATAGCTTAATAGAACTTAATATGGCTTGCATGTGACACATGGTTTTGTAGTTGAGACTTTTCACATAAAATCAGAATGAGATGAGTGCCTGCCTGAAACAGCTAGTCATTCTAATTGCCTGGGAATGTAGTGCAGACAGAATATCAAATCACCAAAAGTTGAGACACTGGTCAGATTTTGATCTCAGTTAAAATGTGTACTTGAAACTGATGTCAGTGGCACTTATCTCAGATTTTTATCCATGTAATTGATAACAGTATCTGATCGTCTCTGACTGCTCTGTCTCCTGAGATTTTCTTTATGTACCTCATGAATTGCAAATGTTTTATATAACCTATTAGATAAATGTCTCTTTTTTGATCACATTGTGTATGCCAGTTTTGTATCAGTCTTTACTGGGCCTCCGGTCACTATTGTAACTTATCTTAAAACTTTTTGGAATAAGTGGCAGTTATAGCAAGTAAGAGAAATACCAGGATATTTTAATCTAAGCCATTCATATATGAGTAATGTAGTCATTTGTGTGATTTCTGAGGGATAGGCAAGCTATGAAGGTAAGGCTGCTCAGTAGTCCAGTCCTGGCTGCAACAGTCTTGTTCTGTGTGCTTTAATGAATCACAGAATGTTAGGGGTTGGAAGGGACCTCCAAAGATTGAGTCCAACCCTCCTGCCAGACTAGGATAAAACTAGAGCAGATCATGCAGAAATGCATCCAGACAGGTCTTGAAAGTCTCCAGAGAAGGACACTCCACAACCTCTCTGGAGAGTCTATTTCAGTGTTCTGTAACCCTTACAGTAAAGAAGTTCTTCCTCATGTTGGGGTGGAACTTCTGTAATCGATCTTGAATTCATTGCGCCTAATCCTATCACAATGTGAAAGTGAAAAGAGGTTGTCCTTGCCTTCTTGATGCCCAGCCCTTGTGTATTTATAGACATTAATTAGATCCTCTTTTAGTCTTCTCCTCTCCAGACTAAAAAGCCCCAGGTCCCTCAGCCTTTCCTCGTAAGGCAGGTGTCCCTTAATCATCCTTGTAGCCTGTGCTGGATTTTCTCAAATAGATCTCTGTCCCTCTTGAACTCGGGAGCCCAGAACTGGATGCAATACACCAGGTGAGTTCTCACTAGGGCAAAGTAGAGGGGGAGGAGAACCTCCCTTGATCTGCTGGACATACTCTTCCTAATGCACCCCAATGCATAATTCAGTCATGCTGGAATAGGTTTTCAAAAGCAAATGACCGCTTTCCATGATGCTTTTGAGAAGTCTATCTTTGGAGGTGAGGTGGGCTATGCTGGTCTTGAATGATGCAAACCACCTTTTCCTCTTCTGACAAATGTGTTCTACTATGCCATCATAGGCTTTGATTCATGTGCTATGATCTTAAACAGTCAACCAAAGTGCCCTAGTTACCATAGGTTACTGCTACAATCAACAAAAGGTGCCAGAATACAACTCAGTCCATGGAAGACGTGAACTGTTTTTTGGACTGCCCAGACTAACTTGGTTCCTAATCTGAAATGTGTTGAATTCTAGACCTCATGTCTCAGTGCTTTGCAGTATAAAGAGGCTAATATGATATTCCTTCTTCATATATAAAGTGAAGCAAACACTTTAAAAGTTGTGGAGGCATATTTGTATCTAAGATTGATAGGGCTATTTTCTTCAATTTTAAATCAAGTGCTGGAAGTACATACTTTCTAACAGTAAAGGATTTTGTGAAGTTTAATGCTTCTAGAGTATTCAAAGATATAAAAAACTGAATAAATGACACTTTATGTTATTTTTGTTAATTCTGTTTTGTGGGAAAAAAAAGGATTTGCTGTACTCTCAACCAGGTGAAATAATATGAGGATTCCAGTACAATGATTGTACATTATGAAGGAAGTGCCAAATGGTTCAGTGCTCCTAGGTGTACATGAGACACACTTCTGTTCTTCTCATTTTGAAGTTAAATGCTCTGGAAATTGAGTATATGAGCAATGCTAGACAGTCAGGAAGATACTGGTAGAATAAAGTAAGTTGCTTGAAATTAATTATTTTTCCTTTGAAAAGCAGAACTGTAAAGAACATAAAATTTTCGGCTGGATTATTGAAATGTGAACATGGTGAATTAGTCATTAATGTCCTATTTTATTTTCACATAATGTACAGTGTATGAAAACTAATGGGCACCAGTCTCCAAGTTATGTAGCCTTCGAGTGTTTCATACATGAAGGTGTACATTTGTTACTCATTTATTATGAATTTAATCTGCTTTGTTTTGGTTTGGTTTTGTGGTTTTGGTTTTTGGTTTGGTTTTTGGTTTTGTGTGTTTTTTGTTTGGTTGCTTTTTTTTGTGTGTGCGTTTTGTTTTTTGTTTGGTTTGGTTTGTTTTACCTTTGAACATTGATTTCATTGTCTTGAGCTGCCTGGTATTCTGAAAATTTTGTATTTTCCAGCTAAACTTAGATCTGAATCCCACAGATTTGTCTTCTCTAATTGACAATTCTGCCTCAAATGGATTTGTACAGAATTTCTGTTATCTGTTAATTTCTTACTTCTGTCAATTTTCTGACTTTTCTCACTTGTCTGAGTCCAAGGCTAAAAGTATAAGTGCACAGGGGTAAGATAGCACTGACGTGCCCAAATATTTGGATAGGTTCCTTGTAGTACTACACACTTGTAGTTCTGAAGAGAGCTGAGTCACCTGGTTCCCTTAGTGATTTCAGGCACTGAATATCGAACACAAAACCAAACAAACACCCCATGCATTACCTCACTATCCTTATGATGTAAGCACTGAATCCCATTTTAAATAAGTGATTTGGTCTCAAAGTAATTGGTATTTTTTGTACTCCAAAAGCCTACATCAGATATACATAACACACATAGTACTTTTTAATTTTTTTTTTTTTTTTTTTGTGGAGGTTTACTTCTGGAGGGACACTCAACTGTTTTAGCAGGGATAGAGCTGTGGTGTGCTCCCATGGGAATCATGGTATGGACATTAAGGAAAGGAGGCTCGTGGGGTGACTGTGTGCAGTTATGCCACACTATTGAAACTCAAAGTCAGTATGAACTGAACACTGAATAAATTGGGCTTTGTCAAAACCAGTGTTTCTAGTCATTTAACAAAGCTCCCAGGGCTAAACAACCAACCAAAGGGACGTTCTCAGCATTGCAGTTTTGAATTTGGACCCTGGAATTTTGCCTTTCCTCCAGACCGTTTTTTACTTCAACCTGTACTTGTGTACTAGGGATAGTAGGAAATACCAGCTCTGCTGCATTTGTAACCTGCACTGGGAAGAGTATCACAAGTTGAAGTACCAGACAGTTTCGATGTGCAAGTAGTCCTCGCTGCCATGCTGCAAGGGATCATACTGGTGTGCTGTGCTGTGTCCAGCCCTGTCATCAGACCCCTACAGTCCATTTCCTATAAATAGTGCCCTTGGTGCTAAGTTTTGCAGTGCAGTGTGGAGAAGTTATCCTCGGGAGAAAGCGTTTTATTTTGAGTCAAAGTCAAATTTCAGTAGTAGTGGCTACAAGCAAAACTGTGAGTTCAATCAATCACCTCTGTATCTCCCCATTTCCATACCGATGATTGCTTGTTGAGCACTCAGATTTTCTCTGTTTCTTGATTAAGAAGCAGTGAATTGAAAACTGTCATAGACTTTTCAGAGTACTGCAAGGGCTAGATCCCCTTGGGTTTCCATACCTCTTGCAACTCAACTCTTCAGCCTTCAAAAATTTATTTTGGATTCTGAAGTAGGCATGTCACATCATTTTACAGTAGTGAGTGTTTCTTCCCACTTGTAGCAATGTGGAAATCACTGTAGGGACCAAGATTATTTAAGTGTTTAGCAAGAAAAACTATATCCCACTCATAAATCTCTAAGTCAAATCTGAAATAATAGTCATGCAGCAAACCAGAAAATTAACTTTATTTTAAATCAAAACAGGAATCAGCAGATATATTCAGGGATTTGGAAATGATTAAGTGTAAGATTCAGTTAATATGTTTCACATCTCAGGAAAATATAAAGCAAACATTCCTATTCCTAACCCATGGATCTTTACTGTGTTCAGAATAATAAAATGACTGATTCAGTCACATATTGCTGCAGAATATCTTGGAGCATTTAAATGGGTACATGAGTCAAAAATAAATTTTGTGCTTTGGGCTTTTGGCTTTTCTTTTCTGATTAAATCATGTTTTAACTTCAATCTTCCTCCCCCAGAATTGTAAGTTCTACTGGTAGCTGTTGAAATGTGCTGAAGGCTGTGTTTCACCTTATCTTTGCTTTATGTTGACAGGAATTTTAGTGTCAATTTGGATTGCAATCCTGAAGGTCTAAGCATGCTCACTTCATTTCTTGTCCTGTAGATTTAGATTCAGAAGGAAATGTATTGAGTAAAGCAAGTAAATCCAATGTCCTAAGTGGATAAATTTAAAAAACTAAATTACTGTTCTGTCTAATTGGTTCAGTGAGTGCTTGAAGTTTTCAGCTTTGAATCCTAGGAAGATTTTCAAAGCCTCCTTAATCCTGTCTCCTAGCACTCCTCCATGCACCAACTATTAAGCAGACTTTCCCTTCATTTGTCTTCTCTTTCTGTACTTGTTTTGGGGGTTTAGATTATGTTTCCTTCTACTGCAGCTAAAATGACTTCTATATAGAACTTCTCCAAATTTAAAAGCCACAGTGATAGTAAGGTTGCTCTATCTTGACTAATAGCACTTAACAACTCTGTTGCTTTTGGCTCCTGTTTCTCTTTACTTACTTTGCTGGACTAAGGAAATAACTGATACTGTGATTTAGCATAGCCTGTGCGGTATGTTGAGGTGGTAGGATATGCATTCAGAGTACTAACATAAACCGCTAAAATAACTCTATACTTACTGTGCATAAATTATGCATCAGCATAAATTGCAGTGGGAAAGCTGAATCTGTAAAAATACACGATGGAGGGGGACTTTTGCTGTTTCCAGGAGGGTATGCTCATACTTTTTATGTAAAACATTGCCTCTTTTATTCCATAGAGGAATCTGGTAGATTGGAGTGCTTCTGTCAGTCTCCTGCCAAAAACAGGGACACAGGACTCGACTATTAATTCCAGTCTTCAGTTGTTAACAGAGCTGTTCTCTGGCTAGCCCCTTTTCAGAAACAAACTGATAAGGACTTGAAGTTAGATCTGTAGATCTACACAAACAAACTGCATGGGGAATCTTATCCCATTGGAGATAGTTTTCTGGGAGTGGTGTCGAGATCAGACATTTTGACCTTTGGGAACAGGAGACAAAAGTCTCTCCTGTATATAGGGCCCTTATGGTTTTTTCCAAAATTTCTCCATTGTCTCTCTCCTACCTTTACTTTTCCTCTTGTAATGAATTCCTGTGACTGGAAACTGCATTTTAGTTCTTGCTGTGTCCTACCAAAGGGAAGTAGGGGACAATTTTTATGTCCTATTTCACCTAGGTGCTTGGATGGAAAAATTGTCCTTGTTTTGGCCTTTTCCTGTGAATTGGAGAATGGGATAGTACTTTTGATTTGATATTATTTCTGTTAAGTTTTGTCATATTTAAGACAGAATCACTGTAGCAGTGATCTGACTCTGAGGAAAACCTGTTCAAATCAGAGTTCTTGCTGAAAGCTTGATACACAGCTTGAGAGATCTGTCAAACCTGGCTTTAATGCATCACCAATGTTTGTAAAATTCATTTGTTTCTTATTTACCTTTCATTGGCCTATTATAAGTGCATCTCTACTGGACAGTTATACCAGAATTTAAAATTCAGAAAATAATTCTTTCAGTCTTCTGGAGCCCTGACCTGACATCTTGTTAATGTAACAGAGTGGAAACTGCTGTGAGATCTAATGCTTTGTCTAGCTGTGTTGGAAACATTTACTTAAAACACTAATCCTTGTTTTTTCCAAAATAGAGCACTGATGCAAAGTATTATTGTAGATAGGAAAAGGAAACCAAACAGACATGCTTGTTTTAGCTTAATCCAAAAAGTAACAATACTAAAACATGCTGCTGCATCAATTCTGTAGTTGAGAGGCTTAAGCATCTGGAAATCAAGATGTGCTAGTGATAAGCTTTTTTGATAGAATTGGGACCCTAGAGCTGGGAGAATGTGAAAAAAATATGCTTAGCTTAGCTTCATGATGAATGAAGCATTTATTAATACTTGGAAAGATATTGATGTAATAATGGCTTGCAAAGAATAAAATCTTCCAAGTTTCAGTTCATATAAAATTTATACACACACTGAACTTTATCTGGAGAAATAATGCCATGAAATTTGGCCCTGAGGTTGGATAGGGAACTAATTCTGGAGATAATATTCAAAATAAACTACTGTTTGGATTAAAAAGAAATATGACTATTATGTTAAACTTTGTTTTCAGTGTCCTTCATCAAATTATTGAATTATTATTTCTACTGCAGGCTGTTTCTTCTTTCATCTATACCCAGACATCTCAGGAAGAAATCTACTGAAATTGGATTGAGCAACCTGGTCTGAAATACAATGTTGACTCCGCACTCTGAATGTCAGGTTGGACTAGAGGACATCCTGAAATCTCCTCCAACATGAATGTTCTACAATTCTGTTATACTGATGAGAGACCAGAATAGGGCCCAAGTAACAGCAGATGTATTTGAAATTTTAGGTACACTGCAAATGCAGGCAGCTGCCACAATGCAGACAGAAGTATGGTTGTACTTTTTAGCATTAACTGACATGAATGAAAATCTCCTGGAAAGCAAAAGAGGAGAAAGAGATGGGTGTGAGGAAAGGAAAAATATGTTTGTGAGATGCTTTAATAATGTGGTCTGAAAATGTAGTAGGGAATTCATTTTAGGAAGAATTAGGTACTAGCAGGTGTTTTGTAAGGGACAAGGTTACACTACCCTGGAGAATGGCAGCATGGCAGCAGTGAGGAGCTCCAGGGTGTTGCATCACTGATTCTGCACGTTGCAGCCTATGCCAGTGCTGCCAAAATGTGTTCTTGTGCCTATGAGTTAACTGCATCCTGGAGTGAGCAGCCTAAGTTTCAGCTGTAGTTCCACCTCTCATCCTTCTTGGGTTTTTTTTCCTCTTTATTTCCTCATGGATTGTATTGATGACATCACTTTTTCAAAGATAATACCAATATTTTCTCTGTCCAGCATGACAGACTCAATCCTTCGTCATTAGTCATTACCACCTGTGTTTTCTGCACTGAACTGAATGACCTTTTCTACCTACTTAGGATAAATCTTTTTTTTTTTTTTTTCCTCAGTAGAGACAGGCACTTCATCAACAACTTCATCAACTTCTTCATCAACAGTGAACATGTCATTTTAAAGTGGGAAAACTGAACTCTGGCATACTCATTCCATCAGGCAGCCTTAATTTGTATACCAGCAAGTTGCATGGAATTACATCACACTTTTATTCAGAACAAAAATGAATAGTTGTGTAGTTACCAAAAAATCACAAGATACTATACAGAAGTGGGAAACAAAAGCATTATCATTAAAGCACACATTTGCCACTGAATAAGAACAGCCCTTTCCTTTCAATAATGTTTTGACCAATAGTGACAGCATGTCAGTTGCTATTTTATGCAATGTTAAATCTGACAGAATATTGAACCCTTTATGGAGTGATCACATAAACATAACACCTAGTGCATTTGCAATTATGCCTCAGATTTATTGCTGAAATTTTTCTGGAAAGAATCGCATGGAAAGAAGCTGGTGTGGCACCTTTTTTCATACAAGAACATGTTTTGTTTCCAAGTGGACATATATCTAGTTTACATTACATTTTCAAAGCATGAAAAGGAAAGGTTTTCAAGAGTCTGATAGACATATTTTGTCTTTTGAACCTATCTTGATACTCTACATAAATGGCTTGACTTAGTTGCACTGCTGCTGAAATCAGTGAGTCCTGAATATATCAAAACTTTGGCAATCTAGTTAAAGCAATCGGCATGCTTCCGCTAGCTTGCAGTGGTAGAAATCAGACATCTACACATGGCTGTGTATGCCAGTATGGGTTCTCTCCACAGAGCATGTGACATGGATTTGAGTGGCTAAGGCTCAATGGAGAGTTTACTACAATATTTTCAAGACTGAGTCTGAAAACTGGAGGAAATAGAGGATGTTGACAAAGCTGCTCAGAGGTTTAAGAATACAGAAAATTGCATAGACTACAGAGAAGTGGAAGTATGCTTCTGAAGTCTGTCTGAATGTGTGTATCACTGGCTTTGAGAAAGGTCAGGACAAATAAACACAATTTGATATTGTTTAACTCCTTCCTTTCCCAGAGTATATCTTTGCATTCCAGAGAGCTTCCCTCCATTAGAAAATGTCAGGAGTAACTTCACCTTTATGTATTCATTTAAAAAATGTGGAATTGGCCAGTGTCTTTTCCTGCTTTGAAATGTCTGTCCTCTGGCAGTGCAGTCTGGTCTTTCTCTAGAATTTAGTTACATAGGTATCTTTGATAAATTTGTCAAACATCAATATCATTTTGAGAGACATCATTATAAAACAGAAGTCAGGATTCTAGGTTAAAGCAGAAATACTGAAGCATATTAGTATATCAAGAAAAACAATGTAGGGTGTAGAAATGCAGTGTACCCTCTTGGGTGAATGTAGTAGCACAGAACAGTGACTGGTTGTTTTGAAAACTCTAATAAAATCTAATTAATGATGGTGGACATTTATTTAATCTGGAATCACTAAAGACAAGTCCAACAATCAGTGAATAAGCTAAGTACTTATTCAAATTCTACAAGGTGGATGAAACTTCCTTAAAAATCTAAAAAAACATTTCAGAAGAATGCCCAACAGAAATTCACATAAAATCTTCAAAATATGAACTCTCTAAAGGTAAGTCAGTAGCAGTTTGCTTTGTTTCCTATAGAAGTATTATTAAAGCTGCTTCATTATTTTAAAAGGTAGCTAGGCTATTTGTGACACATAATTATGATATTAGATATAATCTTAATTGCAGTAGAAGAACATAAACCTAGCAAAATTAGAGGATTATGGTCAAGACTCACTCAGGGCTTTATATTCCATGGATGTTTCTTTGTAAGGTAAGTATTTATATTTATACTCCAAAATATTTTTCTTTTATGACAATTAAGGTAATAAACATTTTCCTTATAATGCTAACAATAATTTGCATTAAAAAACTCAACTGTCGAAGTATGAATTGCATTTATATGGTATTTGAAGGACTTTTGGTGTGGGCCAAGCATACACGAACTGCCAATCACAAATGAATTTCCATCCTGAGTATGTAGCACAGCATTACTTGTAAGTGCTCTATATATTCCTGGAACAAATGCAAGGATCCAGGATGTGAATGTCATCTTTTTTTGTAAATGTGTAGGTGATATTTGAAGCTCTTTGGGCCAGTCCAGAGGAAATACTAAAATAACAAATGATTGTACTACGACATTTAACTGTTCTTCTTCGACCATCTTGTCAAATCTGATGACTTCTATTTTGAAAGTTGTTGCATGGAAATATTCCTTTGTAACAGACCACGTCTGTGGTGGACTTTCCTCACTTTATTTTTACTGCTTCTCTTTTGGTTCTGCTGTAGCATCCCAAAGGAATGATCAGGAATCACTGGATTGTACAAGTGTCACAGTGTAAAGACTATGGCAACTTCGAAGAAATGCAATCTTCATCTCTGAAGACTTTGCCAGCAGAAAGATAAGTAGTATCAAGGTCTTCCAAGTATTGTAAGCAAATATTCTTAAATTATCCCTTCTGTGTATATACAGCTTCCAATTCACAGAAATTACGTAGAGAAATTGCAGACACAGCTTTCTTAGATCCTCCTCCCTTCTGTAAGGCTACCTAGAATAATCTGCATGGTGGCAAGTTCTTCTTCTGTGACTTAATAGGAAGAAAGACTAGACAGATAAGATTTTTTTCTGTAGACAGAGACACAGGAAAAGCTTAGGGATGCTCCTTATGGTGATTATCTGGGATGATAACAGTAACTACAAAGAAGATACCATTCTTATTCTGCATAACTGGTCAGGAAAATGATTTCATATACCATCCATTACATTTATTATCATGCCTATCACTGTCAAGGTCTCTGTAAATAGTTGTGCCTGACAACCATGAAATAGGATAAATAGATATAAAATAAATATAAATATAACTAAGATATAGTAGAAAAAGTAAATATCATAATCTGCTTTTATCCAGAACAGTTTGGAAGAACTGAAAATGGGAAGCATTTGTACTTGGACAATTTTATAGGTTAAAGGGGTCA
>JAAGNO010028673.1:0-10204 GCA_033439905.1 Ceryle rudis | reverse complement strand
TAGATAGATATGTTATTCAGCAAGCCAAAGAGGAGTGAGAAAAAACAAGTTAAAGGAAAAACAAACCAAAACAAAAAATAAAACTAAACCAAAATAGTTTTTCCAGCATATTGGAAAAATAGCCTACCAGAGGGCATGTGTACCATGGCAGCCAGATGAAAAAAGGAGCACTCAGAGACCATGAGGGTATTCCAGGAATGCTAAATGAATTTTATACATTGATGTTTATTCTGGAAGAAATGCAAAGGTTTGCACCCTGTCAGACTCAAAGAGAGAAGATGAGCATTCAGTATAAGATCTGTTTGAAAACACACTAACTGTAGAAGAAGCTGTGGTACAACTACATGTAAGGAGCCCCTCTCCCTGCCAGCCACTGAAAATCATCATGACTGTGTATTATTCACATTCAAGTGCCAAGACAGCTTAAGTAGTGAAGTGGTAGTACCCACCCTTTGGAACAGCCCTGGTATACAGAGATGGGAGAATGTCAACTCTAACATCTAAAAAGAAATAAATTAGGTGTAAGCAATGTGAGGAAGTGCAGGCTGGCCATTCTGAGTCCTGTACTGGGCATATTAGCAGAAGCTCAGGTGAAGGGTAGAGTTTCAGACTCTGGGGTGGTAGAGTTCAGCATAGCTCTGTTGTCAGCAATTATGCTTTTGCAAGGCTTCTTGGAGTTCTTTCAAGGCAGCAGCAAGAATATTAATGAGATGACTGATTCTTAAACACTATACTGAAGTTTCCAAAAGGCAAACCCTCTCCAAGGGTTTTTAAGGCATTGGTGGGGCCAGAGGAAAGATCGTAGCTTTGATTAGTAGTATGCTGAAAGATAAAGAGATAAATGTCTCTTAGACACAGTGAGAAAGTGTGCAGGTGATACTTGAGTAGATGATACTGGTAGATTCAAGGCAGTAAGGGAGGCAGCAGCAGGCAGCATAGACTCATAGAGGGACTCTTTACAAGACCCAGATAGCGCTGAAATCATAGGCAAAAAATAGAATAAGTAAATGTAAAGAGACCCATTGGGAAAAACAGTGTGACCTTTGGCTCTGAAACAGCCATCTCCTAGTGTTTTCTGTTGTGATTATCTTGGGTTTTGCTAGAGTTAAGTGGGATCCATACATGTATGTAATGGAGAATTGGAAAGTAAATCACTTTCCATATGTGCATTTCAGGAGAAAAAGGTCCTTTTCTCAGAGTCAGTACATCATCATTTCTGAATGAGAAAGGAAGGTTTTCAATAGTACTGTAATTTGATCCATTAGCTGAACAGCAGAGCATTTTCCATTTTTAGATCACTTCACAGTGTGCAGCAAGGGAGAAATTTCATTGCCTTCCCAATACTGTCTGGGCTCAACTGTGTATATGGTCTTTTCAATTAGTTTCTCCCCTCCCACACACACATATTTATGCAAATTTATTCAAGAAAATGCATTTTTTGGGCACATATCCAAGTTTTTGAGTAAAATAGCATTGGATGTGAAGGAAAGCAGAACCATTTCAAATGATTATGTCACCCAGACAGGGAAAGAAAATAATGTGATGGGAAAAAGCAAATGATTGAATATTCATGAGAATAAAACCTATTAAAACCAAAGTTGTTACAGTCAGGTGTTTATAAGCAATCTACAGGTTGAAATTCGTGCACTGTACATGTTTGATAAACAACTGGAAATAGTAAACAATGAAGTAAAAGTCAGTCAAATAGCAATCTAACAGTAGTGAAAAGGCCAACATTTAATAGCTTCTGTTTATTTTTTTCTGAAATTGTCTTTGCTACTTTAATATAACATGGGTCTAGAATATCACCTGCAACAGAGCCTTGTTTATTGAATATGGAATCTGGTTCTGGAATTCAGATTTCTGATGACCCTGGGAGTTGATGGTGTTAGCAGGTAGATGCATCACTGATTATTATAGCACAGAGTAGTCTTCCCTTATGACTGATAGAAAGGTCTGGGAACATGTGTGACTTATTTGGAGACACAGTCCAGCACAGTAAACACCTCAGATGAATTCCTTGCTTGGCACTGCAGTTATATCTGAGTGAATTTTGTTGCGTATTCAACAAATCATTAAATAATCTTGTCTGTTTTCCACAGAAAAAACAAACAAACAAACAATCAAAAAAACCCCAAACAAAAAACCACAAACACAAAAAATACCACAACAAAACAAACAAAAAACCCAAACCCAAACAAACAAAAAATGACACAGCAAGAACAACAATATACATAGAAGCTGTGATTGTCCAACCTCACATTGCAGAATCAAGACTAGAACAGAAAGTGCCTGCTTAATTTGTGAAGTATAGTCTTCTGTCTAGCTCTTAGCCTCTTGTAAACAACTTACAGTTTAGGAGCTTGCAGAATTCGTCATTATCCCACCTGTTTCCAGCATATTAACCACCTATGTGCCTGTGCCATCGGTACATTAGAATACTACCCATGAAATAACAGCAAATTTGCAATGGGGATGATAACAGTAATACCAGAAAATGGTCGCAATTGGAAGATGGGTGTAATGGTGGTAAATGGCAGATACAGAAATTGGACATGTTATTCTGAATTATTGACTTTCCACATAACTAGAATTTCATATTACCTTAGGCTTGCTTGGAAAAGTTAAAATCTTTAACAGAAGGCTGTAAATAATAATGGCACACTAGCCACATGTTGCTTTAAGCTGTCCTCCTTACAAATATAGTGACACCTACTCAATCAGGGAGCAGAGAGAGCACAAAGTAGCTGGGAGCCCAAAGTAAGGGAAGGTGAATGCTTAGAATAAGTAACTGCTGAAGCCCAAGCCATACTGTGAGAAAAAGATGTTGTTGAATTAAAAATACATGTGAGGGTAAAGTTTTTTTGAAATGTTATTTTGAAAATACAAGAGACAAATTTATCAAATCATGCATTACCTGAAGACATATTACATCCATCTCTTTACCTAAGCGTGTAATATTGCTGCAGAGTTGTTGCATAGTATTATGCTCATCAGCTGACAAGCCACCATAGCCACTTAAGTGTGAAGTTTCTTAGATAAAGAGCACTGTGTACCCAAAATGTGCAAAAGTAAATTTCTGCCTATAATGATTTCAGTTACAATAATATTTTCCAAAACTAGTGATTAGATAAGATTATTTTTAGTCATGGGGACTAACTGTAGATGCCAAACTGATATAGCAATAATCATTGCAATCTTGCAGCATTTTCAGAGCTTGGAAGGAACAGCACCCAGCTGTTTCCAAAACAGCATCTTGGAGTTAACAGATGAAGAAATGAACTAGTAGGCCTTATTGCTGGCACCTGATATTCATTACTCTTTCTTAATAAGGTATTTCTCCGTATGACTGTCTTCCATCTTCAAGGAGAGTGATGAATTTCCTAAAGGCAAAAAATGTACTGTATTCATGGGTAGAAACTGTATTAAAATTTACAAAATGTTCTTTTTTCTTCTTATAAAGCAGATTTCACAGGAATACATTTATTATTTTTTAAGTTCTTTAATAAAAGATATACCTAGTCAAGGATAAAATAAAATTTATAAATATGCAGCAGCCTATTTAAGTCATTCATGGAAATATCTTACAAGGTAAAATGTGTATTCTAGGGATTTTGCAAATATTTTGTCTGCTGACACTTTATTCCTTTAAATCTTAAAACTGTAAATAAGTAGAATCAATTTCCAATTCACTGTATTTCTGAAAATATTTTTAAAAAGATATCTATGACTAATGTGATGAACATATTTTGTAAATGTTTTATGCATTTGTTTTCTAAAATGATTGTGAAATAAATAATTAGATGTACTGTAAACCAACAGGCAAGATGTAACTGCTGGATGTTAAATCATTTCTCATTTTCTGTTTGTACTTTGGACATCTAATTGACCTTTCCAGAAAGAAATTGTGCATACATAAATGTACATAAAGTCTACCTCTTGATGTAATAGTTTTCTTGGTCTTGATGCACAGTTAGCAAAGTTTTGATCCATTTTATATTTGTGCTAATTCATAGTAGGATTTGGTGTCTGGCTTTTTTTTTGTTTTGGTTTGGGTTTTTTTTTTGTGCGTGTGTGTGTTTGTTTTGTGGTTTTTTTTTTTTTTTTTTGTGTGGGTTTTTTTTGTTTTTTTTTTTAACTATTTATTCATTACTTAAAATGATGAGAAAAGAGTGACTTCTAAAAGAAGACAGTGTCCATCAATCTTAAAAGCTGCTCCCACTGCTGGGTTGTGCCTGGGCCTTTCATTGAGCTCTGGGCAGGCCCGTTGCACTGTATAATTTACATTTATTCCAGTCTGGAATAATATAATAATGCTGTCTTCCAGAAATAAAACACCATTGCTGAGGTTTGGGGAGAAAATGCATTGATATCAATAGCTGAGCTATCCAAGAGCACTTTGCGCATCAGTACAATTGAGACCACCTATCTACAGGCTTGTAGGGGGACGGTATTGTCTGAGGCATTTTTGGAAGTTATCCATATTAATAATCTTAATCATTCATCTCAATTTGGATAATTTATGTGTTTATATCCTTATTGTCCTGCAAAGCTTTTCTCTTTCTACGGGAATTGAATAATGTACTCTTATTTGAGGAAATAAAGATAATATTTTTAGAAAGTAGTGGTAATGAATAAACTAACAGTGAAATGAAAAATAAAGCATTTGCTAATTCCTTGTACACCAAAAATTTATGATATTACAGTAATACTGTATGAAAATATTTCACCTTAAATATTAGCTTCGAAAGGGACAGAATTCCAAATTTTGGAAGGTTTTTTTTTTCTTAAATTATAAATCTGTCCTTTATACATGAAAGTATCCCACAAAGGAAGAAGGATACTTTTTCTTTTCATTGTCTTATTGGAGGCAAGTCAGAGACAAATATTTCCAAACTAGTACACTTAGTTGGATTTTATATGGCACCACCTCATATCCATCTCCATTCTGAGACAATACATTTGAGTTTTACAGTAGAGTATAAGTGTGAACTTGATAATCACAGAATCACAGAATTATTGAGGCTGGAAAAGGCCTCTGAGATCATTGAGTCCAGCCTATGACTTAACACCACAACATCAGCTGAATCATGCCACTAAGTGCAGCATCCAATCTTTTCTTAAACACCTCCAGGGATGGTGAATCCACCACTTCCCTGGGCAGTCAATTTCAGTGTTCTATCACCCTTTCTGTGAGGAAGTGCTTGAGAGTAATAAAAGCAATCCTTCAGACTATATTAAAAGACATCCAATGGATAAATTATTTATTTTTCAAAGGGAATACTATAGAATACATAAGTAATGTATGTTAGGCAGGGAGGACAGCTATTTTTAATTTTGTTCATGTGTTCTGGAGATGTGAAGAGGAACCATTACCTTATTTTAGTTTCTTTTCTACTTTTTTTTTGCAGTGATTTGGCAGTTCTGTGTTAGAATGTCAGAATGGGCCTCTCTGAAGGGATACGGGTGACCTGGTTACCAAGGATATGGAGAAGCCTGAAGTACTCAGTGACTTTTTTTTCTTCAGTCTTCACTGATAACCATTGAACCACACCATCGAGTGAAGAACCACCCCGGGTAGGAGCAGATCAGGACTGGGAACACCTAGAGAACCTGAAGGTGAGCAAGTCCATGGGACCTGATGAGATACATCCATGGGTCCTGAAGGAACTGGCGGCTGAAGTTTCTAGGCCACTAGCCATCATATCTGAGAAATTGTGGCAGTCTGGTGAAGTTTCCACAGATCGGAAAAGGGGAAACATAACCCCTGGTATCAATCCTAAGCCACATGAAAAATAATGAGGTGAACAGTAACAGCCAACATGACTTCACTAAGGGCAAATCATGCCTGACTATTTGCTGGTGTTCTACGACAGAGTTACATCTCTGGTTGACATGGGAAAAGCATAGATAGATATAATCTACTTGTACTTGTGCAAGGCATTTGACACTGTCCCACATGACAAAATTGTCTCTAAGATGGAGAGATATGGACTGGATGGATGTACCATTCGGTGGAAAAGCGACTGTCTAGAGGGTCGAACTGAAATTGTTGTGATCAATGGCTTGGTGTTGAGGTGGAGACCTACGACAAGTGGAGTTCCTCAGGGATCTGTTCTGGGTCCAGTGCTGTTCAACATCTTTGTGTCCCTGCCATGGCAGGGAGGATGGATTCATGATCTCTAAGGTCCCTTCCAACCTAAGCCATTCTATGATTCTATGAAATGAGTATTTTAAAGCGCAAACTTATTTTGAAATTACTTAATTTTCATTTTACATATACAAGAATATATATATGTGTAGGTAAGTAATGTATATTTTAATATCTATATAATATGTATATATAGATATAAAGTTCAGTCGCATTAAGTACAACCAGTATTCTGTTTCTCCTGCTGAAACAGCCCTTGCATGGGAAGGTTATTGCAAACCAAAAAAAAATCTTAGGTTTGAGATACTGCATTGTTTGAATAAGGTTCCAATTAGAGAATGCAGAGAATGTGAGTACCTCCAGCTTTGTCTAAAGTTGCTTTTTGATTCATGTAGTATTTAAATGACTTTCCTCTGTGTAGTACTGAACTGATAATGCTTTGTACATGGTTGCTTTTGACAGAGGACGTGGTTAATGAGTGACATTAGTCTGGTTGCCAAGCCCTTTGTCAATTCCAATACCAGCTGCCAGCATTAAGAAAGCAAAAAAGAGAAAAAGATACCTTTTTCAAGCAGTTATTAAATATTTTTACAGTTTATCATTCAGTTACCTCTTCTTCCCCTCCAGAATGCAAAAGGGCTGATAAATACAAGGATTTGTGGTTATACTAGGGAACAGCAGCAATTAAATAAAAAGACTTTAAATAGCACAACTATGCTGTGTGTCAGGCTGTATGGTAAAACCCAATTTTTGTTGTATTCATCTACAGAAGGAGCTATGTATAAGAAGCACTCTTGAAAATAATGCATTTTTCACTTGCCTGGAGAGCTTTCCCTCACTTTTAAAGATTTTTTTGGTTTGTTTGTTTAATTGATGTGCTGTGCAGACTATGAGTATCACAGTTTTAAAATGCAAATAAACCCAGAGTGGAGCTATAGATAATAGCCTTGTCATAAATACTAAGTCTGTAGAATTACAAGCATGGTAATTCCTACCACTGGTATGGATTATACACAGGATTTTCAAGCTGTTAACATTATTTTAAGCATTTGTGATACGTGTTTCTTTTTTGTTTCCTTCAGAAGAGTTTCCAGTATAAATTTCTCTTAAGAGTCTTATGAATTAAGGATAGTTTTAGGTAAGGCCTTGTAACACACCTTGATGTGTCATTATTTGTGTATCGGCCATTTAAAACAACTAATATTTTGTCCATGTTTTACACATATCATGTATTTTGATTACTCAGCTTATGTAAACATTACCTTATGAGGATGGTTTTGTGTTCCGGACCATACCTTATATAAAGTAACATATTCTAGGTGTTTTCAGTTTGGCTGCATTACATTCCTTCAGGGCTTACCTTGCTCCAAAAGCTTGTAATTCCAGCTGGTATGTCTAAAGTGGCTATTGGATTCGTGTGTCTAAATCCCATTGATGTCATAAATAAATAAATATAGGTAGTTAGATATATTGGTTTGAAGTCTGAACTCCTTAGCTCTGAATAAATTTGTGATTGAACAGTTCACTTTGGTATTTTGTAAAATTGATTTCCAATCTTAGTTCTGCATTTCCTTTCTAATTCAGTACATTGATTAACATTGCCAATGAACAGGCATAATTAAATGATGTACAATCACAGTCATCATTGTTTTTCCTGTAAACTAAGAAGTTCATTCATGATCTTGTTACATTCCAACAAGAGGGAACCAGTTTCCTCTAAAGTTATTTTGGCTAATTGACATGATTCAAGATTCACTGCATTAGCTCTTTGTAATTTTCATTACCTTTCATGCTGCCTTTTTTTTACCATTGAAAAACTGCATTTTTCAACTAAAAATTACTTTTTCCTCTCTGTTTCCAAAAGAAGCAAATGTGTTTACCTGTGAGTCATTCTGGGGTTCTCTGTGCCATTCCCTGTGCCCACACAGAAGATCAGGTTCTGTAACTTTTTCACCTAGTGAGGATTTTGCCTCCTCCGCATGTGTTCAGCAGTGGTATGGATCATGCTGGTATGGCAAAGGTCAGGTACATCTTCTGTCTCCTCCATCTCTCTTACTGAGGCCAGCGTGGCCTCCCTGGCAACCACCATGACCTTTCTGCAGTCTTTGTGCCACTAAACCATTTCATCAGCACTGTTTTTTTAATGTTCAATTCTGTTTCATAGATTAAAAATTCCACACAGCTTTGGAACTGATGTTAATCTACTTTTACCTACGGTGGGAGCCAACTTAAAAGTGCATAGTCAGCCACAGTTGATGAATATTTCTGATTAAGGCAGCTTTTAGTTAATCAACATGCACTTTCGGTGTATTCTATATAGCTGCTTTGTACTCGGTGTTACGTGATAATATCCTTGCAGCTATTAGAAATTACATAACAGTGTTATCTCATATCAGGGTATTTATTGTTTAGAGCTTTGTTTTTTGTTTTGTTGTATTTTTTACCAAATTAAGCTGATCACAATTCTGAACTGAGATGCTTTTTCCTCAGGAAGTAGCACTGAGTATCTATATAACCACATCTCCCTTTGTTTTTTTTCCTGTGTGTTTAGAGTTCTCAGTTAAAGGATGTAGTATAGAAACATTATTGCACTTGAGACAGTGATAGACATCTGAAAGTGGCAAAGATGAAATACCCAGCAAGCTGCGTACGTTTGTGTTATTCTCTGGCATCATCCATGTGTTTTTGTGTCTGTGTATATGTGATGGGCATATAAGTGACTGTGTTATAGACAATTATATGGATCTTTGTGTGTATGAATGTGGACCAAATATCCTTGAATTCAAGCTCCTAATTCTTTTTTTGTCCTGTTATTTTTTAGTCTTATCCAAGAGATTTTCACATTATCTTATCAGTTTTCCTCACTCAGTCCCCTGCTTATGCATCTCACAAGTTTTTCAAAAGATCAACTTCTTGCCCTTTGCTTCTAACAAGTGCTTGCAGAGCAAAATTTCACTGAGAATGTTAAAGTGCTTTGAAATAATTTAAAGGTAAGTAGAAATTCAGAGTAACTTTTGAAGAGCAAAACAGAAGTATCCAAGTGGTTGTAAAAGTGTTTCTCAGGTAGGCAATATCTGTATTATTGTTAATAATACTGGATGGTCTGTATGCACAAATTTGATATAGATCAACTAAAACCGCATTCATATGTTGGTCAATTTAGCCAGAACTAATGACAGACTTTGGTGGTTTTGGTTTTTTTTTTCTTTTTTCCCCAGGTTTAAGTTTCCTTAGAAAGAACAAATGGTACCTGATCAAAGGGAAGTCCAGGATGAAAAAGCTACGAGATAAAAAAATTTCTAAGCAATATGACTTTTAGCTGTTCACCACATTGTGAATCATTCCTTCTTGTAACTAGTTTTTGTTTGTTTGTTTTTAATTATTTTGTGTGTGTGTTTTTGTTTTGTTTCTTTGTTTGACTTTTTCTTTCTGTTTGTTTTTTTGTGGTTTTGGTTGGTTGGTTTTATTTTTGTTGTTTGTTTGGGTTTTTTTTCTTTTTAATGAAATAATTTAGGAAACAGAAATGGAATCTGAATTTATTTTACTTCTAAAATATAATAGTTTGCTATCAAGATCAAGGAAGAGTTTTGAAGGTTGAGTTATGATTCATGTGACAGCATAGGCAGTGTGCCTCTGAGTAAAAGTCAAATTGCTGAGTACTGAAAATATAAAATTTAACCTTTTCCTTGAAGTAAAGAGGATTTGCTAACAGAAGTGCTACATGGCCTTGGTAATATTTTCATTAATACGACATAAATAAGATTCAAGTATAGGCAACACCTGTTTGCATTTATAACATACAATTTTGCAATTAATATTACAAAAATGAAAGATTTGTAACATTTCCTGATTGAAGGAAACAAAAAGTCTTTCTAGGCAATATTTTGAAGCCCTATACAAGAAAAAAAATGACAAAGTCTCTGTTAAAAATTTATTTTAAACTGCATTTGTATTTAAAAAAATCCCTAAGAAATTCAAAAAATAACTATTACTTTCTGGGTTTTTACAGAGCAAGACAGTCTTTATATTTCAGAAGCTATTCACAAAGCAGAG
>JAAGNO010028669.1:70731-124060 GCA_033439905.1 Ceryle rudis | reverse complement strand
TCCTACCTGAAGCAGGAGAGAGAAAAAAAAAAGTTCAGTCACATTAAGAAGTACAACCACTATTCTGTTTCTCCTGCTGAAAAAGCCCTTGCCTGGGAAGGTTACTGCAAGAACATCTTGGGTTTGAGATGCTTTGTTATTTGAATAATGTTCCAGCTAGAGAATGCAGAGAATGAGTATCTCCAGCATTCTCTAAAGTTGCTTTGTGATTCCTGCAGTATTTAAACAACTCTCCTCCCTGTAGTAATGAACTGATAATGCTTTGCACATCTGCTTTTGACAGAGGAGGTGGTTAATGAGTGACATTAGTCTGGTTACCAGGCCCTTTGTCAATTCCAATACCAGCTGCTAGCAATAAGAAAGCAAAAAGAGAAAAAGACCCCTTTTTCAAGCAGTTATCAAGTATTTTTACAGTTTATCATTCATATCCCTCCTCTTCTCCCCTCCAGAACGCAAAAGGGCTGATAAATACAAGGATTTGTGGTTACCCTAGTGAACAGCAACGATTAAATAAAAGCCTTTAAAAAGCACAAATATGCTGCGTGTCAGGCTGGATGGTAAAAACCACTTCTTGTTGTATGCATTTGTAAAAGGAGCTACATATAAGCACTACTCATGAAAATAATGCACTTTGCACTCTCCTGGAGAGCTTTCCCTCATTTTTAAAGACTTTCTTTTGTTTGGTGTGCTGCAGGCTATGAATATCACAGTTTTTAAATGCAAATAAACCCAGAGTGGAGCTATACATAATAGCCTCATCATAAATATTAAGTCTGTATAATTACAGCATGGTAATTCCTGCCGGTGGTATGGATTATATACAGGGTTTTCAAGCAAGCTGTTAACATTTGATGCATTTGTGATATGTGTTTCTTTTTTGTTCCCTTCAGAAGCATTTCCAGTATAAATTTCTTCTAGAGCCTTATGAATTAAGGATAGTTTTAGGTAAAGCATTGTAACGCACCTCGATGTGTCATTACCTGTCTATCGGCCTTTTAAAACAACTACTATTTTGCCATGTTTTAAACATATCGTGTATTTTAATTGCTCAGTTTATGTAAACATTATCTTATTGAGATGGTTTTGTGTTCCAGAACAGTCATTTTATTCTTAAATGATCTGCTTACGCTTACCTACTTGAAGAAGTGACACTTTAAATTACATCATAATATCCTATTTTTAGGTGGAATTCTGCTGCTGTTACCTTCTTCTAAACATTGCTGTAGCTATCTTTCCTGAGCTGTATTTAAAATAATGCATATTGTATTCTAACTTATGGGAATTTTTAATTGAATATAAAAGCTGTAAATTTTGAATGTAAAAAAAAAATAATGCTTTATATTCGAATATGCAGCTATTTGGTGATGTACTGAACTTCACTGTGTCCAGTGTCTGCTTCTTGCTGGTATGAGTAAGTAAAACAAAACCCTGGTGAACAGTGTGGCAAACAGAATTTTCATTAGATTGTTACAGAATTACATCCTCTCCCTTCTGTTCTTCTCCACTACTGAGGGAGACAGGATACAGTGTGGAACAGCAACTGTAGAATATAAAGCAGTTGGTTTTCATATCTATCTTCTAGCCATGGGGTACACAACTGCCACTTCTCAGAGCATTTGTACAGCACAAGTCACCAGTTTGTCCCAGCCTTGTGCACTGGGATGGGCAGTTTAGTTTCTGCCGTGAAACACTCATTACCAGAAATGCTCTTTTTCCTGCCTGGCAAGACAGAATGGAGGTAAGTGCTTTATCCGAGGGAGTTCTTCAGGAGGTACCTAAGGGAATAAGTGTATGGGTAAGGCAGCAAGCTCGGGCGGTTTGTTACAGTCACACCATTTCTGTGTGGCATATCTTGCACAGATGAAGCAAGATGGGGGAATAATGGGCTTTCCCAGTGTTTTCTGATTCACTGGTAATTTTTTTTTTTCTCAAAGGGTCTCAGGAGGCACTTTCCACAGTACTGTAGCTACACCCAGTTCATCTGGGAGTGGCCAGGGCTAGCAACAACTGCAGGACTTCATTGGATGCTGGCTGCTGATGGGTAGAGAAGAATGCACAGATGAGATTATCTGACCATTGCTGTAGTGTGCTTGCCCTTCAATTTCAGCTTCAGCTAGCTGCGTGCTTCTCCTGAGCCTGGGGCAGTTGCTTTTCACTGTGATAGGACAGGGGCAATAGGGACAAACTGGAACATAAGAAGTTACACCTTAAACTAAGTAAAAATGTCTTTTCTTTGTGAGTGACAAGAGTGCTAGACCAGGCTCCCCAGAGAGGTTGTACAGTCTCCTTCTCTGAAGTCTTTCAGAACCTGCATGGACAGGACCTTGTGCAACCTGTTTTGGCAGGGCAGTTGGACTAGATGATCCCCAGAGGTCCCTTCCAACCCCTACCATTCTGTGAAAGCCTTGGCTATAATTAGCTACAGCTCTGCAGGTTCGAGGAGCAAGTCAGGGCTTTTATCAGTATGGAGCTGTTTTGATAGCACTGAGAATCTTCTGAGAGGAAGCAAGAAGCCCTGTAAATATATGGGGCCTGAAACATCAATAAAGCAGTCTCACCAGTCCAGAAACTATTACTGATGGCTGTCTTCAAGTCAGGGATGTGATGGGATTTGTGCTTCCCTAAATCCAAGGTAAGTTGCCATAATCCTTTTCACCAACTCTTGCAGGAGAACACATCATTATTAAAAAAAAAAAAAAAAACCACCAAAACACAAAATAACTGGCAGTGAAATTTGAAATTAGGTACTGTGCTGAGGTCAGCACAATCATAGCACCAGACTGGTTAGAAAAAAAATGATCCCCAAAGTCCCTATAAATTATATCATCAATATTTTCTGTTTTATAAATAAATAAACAGATTGTCCCCAGCAATTCTGTGCTGCCTCTGTGGACTTTGAGGATTGTCCTTGTTCCCAGTGTGTCCCTGAAGGTCCAGTTTCAGAAAAGGTACTTCTTCAGTGCTGTCTGCAAGGAAATCTTTCAAGCTTTTTTGGACATGGGGTAGAAAGGAGAGGTTACAGGTGTGATGGGGAGCAGGGGGAGAACTTTCTTGAGGTGTCCCAGGATGGGGAATTCATTTCTAGTGAGTTCAGTTCAGTTGGATTCAGGGGCTGTTTTGCGGATGTTGACAGTAATGGTTTTCTGGGCAGGGAGCCTGTGCTTTTCAAGTGTTGCTATCCAGCAAGTCCTGAGGCACAAATCTGAACTTGGCACTGCAGATTTGCAAACCATAACCTGGTTTCTCGTGTATTAGCTCTGTTACTTGTGACAGTGGTGCATGGGGGGCAAGTCCAGCATTCACATGGCTTTTGGAGTTAAAATTTTGCAGAAGCCTTGTCAAACACTAGGTGGAAACAAACTGTCCATGAAAACCACATAGCTGAGTACCCACCTGCATCTTTTTTCCTGCCTCACTGCAGACAACTGGAAAAGCTTGCCAGTCAGGGCGAGATCCAAACCAGTACGTGTTGTCTGTCCAGTGACTAGTTCTACCCCTAGAAGAGCAGAGAAGAGCTCCCTTTGCAGTTAAGGTAGGGAGGAAACAAAGTGTGGGGAAAAGGGAGGGAGAGGAGAGGTGCCTGCTGGATACCTGCTCTGGAAAAAAAGTCTTGTTAACTAAACTGCAGCATGTGAGTAAGCAAGTGAAGGAGAATAAGGTGTACAGATAGGTAAATACATCCTAATCTCAAGGATCATCTCCTCAGAGAGCTGTTACCTATGGCAGAGGCAGGGGAGGGGGAAGGGGTAAAATGTGAGGTTTTCATGGCAGGAGCTACCTCTTGTGTTTGTCACAGGACTCAATACTGGCACTCCACTGCATTAAAAGACAGCTTATAATTAGACCTACTCTTAAGTCCATGTCCAGTCTCCAAGAATAATGCTGTTTTGGGATATAGACACAAGTAACACACCTAAAGGCTCTCTCCACCCAAATGCATTGTTCTTTTTTTTATACTGGTCAGTCTCCTGTAGGTAAAAGCCACACCTGCTCCTCTGAGGGTCGGTGCACCTAAGACTTCTGTAACTTTACCAAAGTAAATATTCATGTCCAGAGACCTCCCTCTGACATTGATCCAGTCACTACACAGAGAAAGGCAGCTACAGTCATTTTTATTTGTCTTCATGCCTTGTGGTTCACTACACTTGTTTACAATACAGATACACTATTCAATACAAAATACTCAATGACCATATATTAGTATTTTTCTTCATAGTATCCCTGAAGTGCACAGGCCCTTCCTTTATAAACAATGTTGCATAAAATGCTGTACATGAGACAGACACTCCTATAATGAAGCTTGTTACTAAGAAGCCAGCTGCAGACAATTTGGACATTTTCCTGTGATGGGTTTAACTTTGGGACAGACAAATGGTGGGTGATGTCTTTGCTGCTGTGAAAGGCTGTTTTTTGCTATTCCTATGTCAAGGTTCTTGTCACCCAGAAGATCGGCTCAGTAACGGGAGCAGACATGCAAAGTTAAATCCTTCATTGCCTATTTCAGACCTCTTACATCAGGCCATGTAGAACTGACTGCACCCAGTGGTGCTGCAGCTGCTCTCGGACTGAGCCTGTGTCCTTTTGTGAACAGAGTAGGGGAAACCAGTGCCCAGTGATGCTACACCACTGTGAAAGGCTGACTCAGACAAAGTAGGGCAGTCCTTGCACTTTCGCGCTGTGGTACCTGTACTTCCTCTTGCTGCGGCCAAGCCCTTCTCCTGCCACCGTTCCTTCCACTGCTCCTCGAGGAAGCAGAACCACCCAGACTTCTTGGCTTGCTTCATTTCTAGGCACGTGATGGACAAACAAGGTTCAGTAGCCAGAAGGAAGATGAAGGGACAACTGGAAAGGTAGATAGATAAAAACGGGCATCCTAACCTAGTTTACCTTCAGCAGCTTACAGAGTCAGGAACCTACCTAACATCTACCGGCACCAGGTACCATCCACGTGAAAATAAGCCATTTTCAGAGTATGAGTGGTAGCACAGGATTTTTTTTTTCCAGTCGTGCTTTACATCTTGTAGATAATACTGCTTCCCGCTTTTACACTGCAGAGTGAGGAAGACACATAAGAGCAGAATGTAAATACTGCCAGTGAAAAAGATGAACAGTCTTAAAAACAACTTTAAAAAAAATTTACATTGTCTTAATAAACTATGTTTGCAAAAAATGGCCCTAGACAAAAAAGGGTAAAAGGATTAAAAGAACTTATTTTCTCCTACAACACTGTAAGCCTGGCAGGGAGGAGTTTAATAAGGGAATTTGGGATTTACAAAGGCCAGAGTACTTTGGTCTGGTGAGCTCATGGTGATTTAAGCCCCTTCTGTTCCCTGCAGCTCTGAGAACTGAACAGGTGGAGGTTTCTAGACACAGAAATTAAAAATACCTAATTCATGGCTGGACAAAATGCTCTTGCTAATGGTGTACCACAACAGGAAAGGGACCAGAGTGAAACTGCTAGAAACTGGAAGAGAAGAACCATGAACACTGAACCCTTCCAGATGTTGTAAGAGAAATGCTAAAATAAATTCTATGAAGTACCTTCTTGTACAGCATTTAAGCCAGTCTTCTTACAACTGTGTCAAGTGAATTATTCAGCTCTTTACGCAGGCACGGAGTCTCTACCCTCCGAACTGCAGTCTGTTAATTTTACCCCAGCACACAAAGCTGAGTTTCCCTTGTTTCCCTCTGCCCTACCTGGACTGTTTCTGGGAAAGCCCTTCAGAAGCTTTTTCCCTACCACACCGAACAAACTGCTGCTCATGATTCTTCCACCCAGGGCAAACCTGCACAGCAGCTGCAGTGCTCACATGCCCACTGGTGAAATGTCGTATCGTTTCTGTCAGCCTTTCAGCTGGTTTGAGATGGTGTAGTAATTGATAGTACCGGGGTGTGAAGAATTACTTTAGTGACAGAGGGAATGGGTATCATTAAGGAAAGCTTTCATCACATCATCCCAGTGACAGAAATAAAATCTTGCATTGTCACTGAAATCCTGGCAATGCTTTGGCAACAGGTCAGACGCTTACAGTTAAGTGATGCAATTACAGAATGACTGGGAAGCTGTCTATGACAGAGCCTGCACACAAGTGAAAGTGCTCTCTTTGGCCCAGGCAATTAATTAGTGGAATCATTTGTCATTGACACTATTACTTGTTTTCTAAGAATGAGGAAGGACAGGCAAATGCTCCAACTCTTGCTTCTGAGTGGCAAGATTAGTTTAGCATCAATATTTACTAAGTGATTTTTGCCAACTGGGGTACTGTGCTCGCTCAGCACAGAGGGGTATCAGACTAAACGCTTGCTGTGGAAGAGTTCAGAGATGGTAGGGTTTTTACATTAAAAATAAGACCAAACTACATTTCTGAATTCCAAGGGTTATGAGGAGGGATTTAAATAAAACCATAAACCAAACAAACAAAAAAACCCACAAAAATCCCAACACACAAACCCCCAACAAATAAACCTCACAACTTAAAAAAAAAAAAAAAGAAAGAAACCCACAACAAAGCATTTTACACTGGAGACACTGGAAGGAAGCTTACTTATAACCAACTGCTAGTGCTGAACAGTATTTATCTCAATGTACCGTACCCAGCAGACTGGAGAATTTCAGTAGTAATTCACCATTTCCCCTGACCAGAATTATCTCCTCACGCATTCTGTAGGCAAGAAGCAGTAATGTGTTTAGCTCCTTCATTTTTTACAACTCCCATTCTGTGAGAGTATTTCAGTTGAAATTCTATGATAAAATAACTGCAGAGCACAAGCTGCAGAGCAGTAATCGCGCTATCGCCTCGGCTGGGGAAAGCCTTTCCCCCTTCACCCCCACAAACTTATTATCATGGTCTCTTGCTGCTCGTGCTTTTAAAGCTTCTTTAGAAATGGCACCTTTAACATCATAACCTGGCAGCTTATCTGCATTTGTGCAGCATCAGAGCTGCTGCCCCAGATACAAGAATTAATAATTACAGGTAATCAAAAAGCATTAACTTTGCAACTTTTTGTCCTTGTGCGTTCTTTAGGAACACTCATCAGTATACAGGGCAGATTCTGTTCTCAGTAACACTGCAAGAGGCAGGGCAGCAAACACTCGTGAGTATGCTCCTATGCGAAGAAGAGCTAAAGAAACCAGGAGGAGCTTCAGCCCTTCTGAAAATGAGAAAGCTGGAATATTTAAATCAAAAGTGCTATTACATAGACTAGTATACTAGTGTAAGAAATGGTTCTGATAGTGCTTACCTCCTGAATTAATCAACTTTCCGGAGACTCTAGAAAACTACCCCACTGAGTTTACTAAGCTTGAGCGACCAGTGTGACACTAAGACAGTCTTAAGCTAGGCTGAATCCTTCCCCAGACGCTACTTCATGACAAGAGCTGCGAGCCCAATAACGTCGGAGATCACAAATTCCCTTAGTTTGAGCTAAACAAACCTGTGCACAGCAGCAGAACACCCAAAGTGTAATCCTCATTATCCCAGCCAAGCAGTGGTGTGAGGATCCCTAGCAAACGAACTTGGAATTCAGAGCAGCCCCAGACTCCAGCTTCCCAACACAAGAGCGCAGCCTCATTAACAAACCACCACACACAATTTTGGCGTTCATCTAAGAAAGGGGTTTAGTCCTGTGTGTTCACAGATGTCAGAAAGGCAGGTTAGGAGAGCTCACTATCTTCCCTCCTATGATTTTTTTAACAAGGGTGGTAGTCCAAAACAAGTCTCCAATTTCTGTCTGCACATCTCAAAGGTTAGAAGTTTGTATATGTGGAGTCTGCTTTGTTCCCTTATGAAGATAGGAAGCTTACCTCAATGTTAGGATCCAGGGCCAGATTCAGAGTCACTTCACTGAAATGAAGAGTCTTGGACTGAAGGACACCTTCACATTCCTTTGTTGATGCTCCAGTACAACCAGTCCTATGGAAATAGGCACCCTTTTCCTTGGATAGCGTTCATGCTAAAACAGCTCCTTGCAACCCTAAACTGAAGTTACTAATGCACATCTTTACACATGAATTATTTCCTACATCTATGTTTTGACAATACACTTAACTGGAATATTTTTCATGCACAAGGTGTACAAAATGAGTCAATGCAGTGTTTGTCTTTAAACCACTATCATACACGTTATGTTAAAGGAACAAGGGCTCTAAACCCTTCAAATACAGACAGTATCTGGCATCTGGATTGTGGCACGATGTAGTCTTCTGCCTCTTTTGTTGTTGCTCGTACAGGGTATGTCAAAGGCTACTGTAAACCTCTGAGGTATGTGGGTGGCTGTCCATTTTCAGGGCATGGTGAAAGTTTCTCTGATGACCAGGGTCCTTTAAAAAACTTCAGCTTGGTTTCACTTGACACGCACAAGTTCCCAATGAAGGACACTCCTACTTTTGTGGGACAGAAGAAATTTTAAAGACCTTTACTCACTTTTAGGGCTTAAGCATGGGGAGGGGGGGGTAAAGATAACAAAAAACTCCTCCAAACAAACACACCCCCTAACCCTGAATGCCTCATAGCATCTATACCCATCCTCTATGCTTCCTCTCCTCGCTCTTTCAAGTGATGCAGCATGACCAGTGTCTTTCTATTGCCCTGCCAACACCCCCATAGCCGCTGTGCATTCAAGGACTTTCGAAGACTGGACTGTAGCCAGAACACAACTTGGGAAAGTGCCGTCGCGTCACCATTCAGCACTTTTGTATCCTTTTTTGGTTCGGATAGTGGATGCTTCCCCCAAACCTACTACAACCTCTGCCAGCTGCAGGAAGATCTCCAGGTGTTCCACAGCAAACACAGGTTTGGCACAGAAAACCCCAGACATGAAACACTCAAGGCAGTGAGCCGCGGCTTGACACTTAAGCAGAGAACGCACAACTGAGAAAAGCTCACGGGAAGAGCATGACAACAACCATGCATATGAGTTGATGCAACAGCAGCTGGGCCTTGCAGTTAACTTCTGTTTCCTGCACCCTCCCTCCCCGTTCATTTTTTTACTGTGTTGGGGCTCTGGTGATTTGAAGCCTCTCGTGTTAGTTGAAATTATAGCTTCGAGGGTGACACTTTTGGAGCAAGCTGTCACAAAAGGGAAGGTGATGCTGTCAAATCCCTTGCTCATAGTGTACTGGGTAACAGGACATCTCTTCAAGGCTCAGGGGCCACAGGGGGGAAAGTCAAGAAGGTAGAGGGCTCTCATGGCCCCTGCTGGGTTATGTGGCTCTTGTTTCTAAGGATGGGGTCCTCGTAACTGCTAGCACAAGGTGGTGTGGAGGCTTCCAAGGGTAAGCCCTGCTGTTGGTAACCATAGTTGACATTCCCACAGGGGAAGTGGCGGAGCCTAAAGAGAGGCACTTCTGTAACACTTGCTGTTAGGGAAGATGGCTCTAATAGCAGGGAGGAGCCTGGCAGCCTGCTAGTCACAATGTTGGGCCCCACAGTACAGTTTCCTTCCTGTCCCAAATTCTCCCTCTCGGGCATCTCCTTCTCCAGCAGAGAACTGCTTTTGCTGGCCTGCTTCTCTGCAAACCAGGAACCGTAGGTTGGATTCCAGAGGTTGGTGGGCTTGTTTCTGGAGCCCCGGCTTTTGTGCAGCTCCGAGGGGGGATTGGACTGAGCATAAGCCATGTTGATATGTCCTCCTGCTGAGGCAGACTGCACCTTCCCTGGCACCGGTGGTTCCAAGGCTCCCACTTTCCCAAGAGGTTTTCCAGCAGTGATGGCTGATGGTGGGGGCGGTGGAGATGGCAGAGCTTGCTTGTCATCCTTTCTGTCTTGGTGTGTGGAGACCAAGAGAGGAGGAATTCCTTCTGGATCATCGGGCCGCATTGCTACCTTCTCCTCCTCCTCAGCTGATGGGCCATATTCTACTGGCAAAGCAGTGTTGATAACATCTGGGTCCTGACAGAGACAACAACGAGAATTTCTCAGTCTGCTCCCATCACGCAGACTCAGACTTCATTAAAAACCTGACACATTTGACAGTTTTCATGCTATGATCACAGAGCATCATTCCCACTACCCAGAGCCCACATTACTTGTGGAGAGGATGCTGACAAAATGCCGTTAGCTGTGAGGTACAACGGGATACTCTTCAAATCGAACTCTTTAAAAAAACACCAACCCTAAAACACACCGCAGAACAGCAGCAGCACAAAACCAATGAAAACCATTTTTTATGTCCAGCCAAATTTCCTGTGGGAATGTTTTTTGGAATCTATATAATCTTGAAGTTCATAACATTCTCAGATAATATTGAGAAAGTTTCAGCCATGAAAGTATTGCCTCCACACAACAAGGGAGGACTGGGAATGCAGAGAGAGGGCAATACTGGCAGACCCTTGCAGCCCGAGTCCATAGGGACTGTGGTTCTGAGCTATTTAAGTAATTTTGAAAATTAAACTGAGAGAACATGTAGTGATCTGGGCAACCTTTAATTATTGCTAGATGCCATGGCAAGCTCTAGGTAGCAGAAAACAACATGTTTCCCAATCCCAGGATCTAAACACACATGAAAAACAGACCGAGCCTCCCGAACGGCAAGGAAAGCAAACTGAGGCAAAGATCTGTGTGAGGCAACACAAGAAGCTTGCGCTGATGCAGGCAGCAAAACGTTTTCCAAACTACTCTACGTTTCATAAGCTAAAAATGATGGTAAAAAAAATAAATTAAAAAAATCAGATTTTGTCCTGAAAAGCCAGCTCGATCCTTCCCCCATTGCCTTACCTCAGAATCCCTGCTCCCTTAGCATGGCTGTCTCCACCTGCCTTCTCCAGCACAGTCAGATTCAGAAAATTTCTGACAGCTGCAGAAGCCACCAGCAAAGGGTGCTCTGAGCCAGGACTGTTTCTGCTCAGTGATGCTCATATCTGAAGGGTAACATGGCCTGTCTTAGCTCTTTTGCTCATTGGAATCTGTGCCTTTATAAGCAGAAGCAGAGCTACAGCTATTTGTAAAGCTGTGTGAGCCTGTGTAAGCCTGTGCCTTTCAGCAGTGTAAGACAAGAAGGATCAACCACCTGAGTAGGTTAATATCCCAGCCACTGGTCACAGGCTGACATCAGTCTCCCTGAACTGCTGACAGCAGTAATTCAGTGCTGCCTTCTTATCTTGTCTTCTGGCTTGCCTAGACTGCTCCTCAAAAAGAGCCCTCTCTGCCCATCTCATTTGAGATGAATGAACACCGATACCTGAGTGCAGTACTCAATCCTCTCCAGGATTATAGCAAAATTTGGCCGGTCTTCAGGCTGGTGCTGCCAGCACTGGGTCATAATGCGATAACTGAAAGAGCAGAATGGGAGATGCTCATCAGTGGCAGATCCTGTTGGTACATAACAGCTAGTTACTGCAGCTTAGAAACAATAAGCACGCATCACCACTCTGACTTCTAATACATAAGAGGGCTTTGCCATCTCCAGAGTTGGACAACTGATGTACTGGTAACCACTGAAATGTGTCCACCAGGGGAATGAAATCCACAGCACATCAGAGAAATAATGCACCCACTCCAAACCCCTTGGACAACTCCCTAAAGGTAGGCAGGGCTACAGATAACAGAACCCAGATTTCCCTACTTGTGAATGGTGTTATGCACTTGCAGTTTTCACAGCTAACCTAAGACACAGAGATATTGCATCATCTTTGACCAAGCAAACAGTGGCCAGTACTTCCCAAAGAGGCCCTGAATTAGTCTCCAAAACAGAAAAATTCAATAGAAGTCACTAGCATTCAAGTCCAATAAGGCTGGTCAGCCACAATAAGATCAATCTTAGAAGTCATTAGCTTTGATGAAAGAATAGCATCTGAAACAGAAACTTTTTTTTGCATGAATATATCCAAAGTTAAAATCTCATACACAGGGCCGGGGCAGTTTTTAGGTGGATCCATCCTTCCTCCATTGGTGACAAACTCCAAAACCTCCTGGTTACTTTTGCTAGGGTAGGGCATGTATCCCAAAGAGAATATCTCCCATAGCAATACACCAAAGGACCTGAGTGAAGGAAAAGAAAGTAAAGGATATGAGAATGACCATCACTGAGGGGTAATGCCCTTAAGTGTGGTACCATCAGCTCTGCTCTTTACAGTCCGGGCTCAGGCAACTTGTGGAAATCACTGCTACAGGATTCACACAGAAATAAGCTGCACTTTTTTAACAATGGAATCATTTAATGAATACTTGTAGTTGACTGTTAAGTTAGTGAAGTCTACAATATAGGTAGGTAAATATTTACTTTTCCCTTATACTCAGCACTATTCAACTAGATGTTAACAAATGTGAAAGGTTATGCTTTTCTGAGACATCAGCCACTGCTGGAGACAGTGGCCTGATCACTTATGACAAACATTTTTATGTGAAATAACATGCCAATGAATCCCCACTAATCCTCTGAGCCCCATAACCCCCACCCCACCATAGCTCAGGGTACAATAAAAACATTCCCTAGCTAACACCACAACCCTGGGCCTGTGTGGTATGGCCTGCAAAGCCCTGGGGACAATGGTTGGGACAAGACCCCCTCCAAAGCATTCATTTTGTCAGCTGCTTGGACATCACGATCTTGTTGATTAAAATTGCAAAGAGGTACATGTAACAACGGGAAACTCTTCTGCCCGGTGCCAAGGCAGGCAGCAGCTCAGCTGTATGAGAGTGTACCCCCACCTTTCTGCTGGGGTTTGCTCAGGAGCTGTGCCCTGACCACTAGCCACTTCTCCTCCACACACATCCTGAGCTCTTGCCTCTGGCTTGCCCTAGTTCCCTCTTTGGCTGCCAGCACCTCAAGGGCTTGCAGTGCTGCTGCAGGCCAGGAGAAAGACGAAAGCCACATTACAGGGTGCCCTTCTCCCTCACTGTCAGAGTGCATCCTGCCCACAGCCTCCCATGCTGCTTTGCTCAGGGTGGAACTAATGCTTTCATCCCTGGAGCAGCAAAGCAGCACCTGCGTCAGCCTCCCTTCCCTGCCTGCTCACCTCCCCAGCAGCACCTGCCTTTGCACAGGCCTGATCTTCCCATTCCCTTGTCTCATTTGAGATTACTGGCTCTGGAATACCCAGCTTGTCTTGTTAGTAAAGGAGAGATGAACAAGAACATGTGGTTTTTACAAAATCTTCACACTTAACAAAAGGGGTAACAACACAGACAGACAGACCAGACAGAGAAGGAAAGGAAGCGCACCATGTGTCTGTTTTTGAGGTAAATATCCCTTCCATGAAAGCCTCAGGGGGCATCCATTTGACAGGCAACATTGCACACCCACCCTTCCGATAGTAGCTGGCTCTGCGAATAACAAAACAAAAAGAGTCAGCCAAGAATACTGAGAATGCCATTAAATCAGAATTTTTAGGATTACAAATATTAAAATTATGAGCCAGAGGAGAGACTAATTTAAGTGAAATGGCATCTGTGAAGAGACCTGTTCCTTCTCACAAAAGTAGTAGGAATGGGCAGACCATGGAAGGATTGCCTCTAATCTACCTCACTTTAGGCTGGCCTGGTGAAACTAAATTATTCTTATTTGTGTGCATACTCCTAGTGAATTGCTCACACAGTAACTGCTACTGGCATAGTCATCCTCCTGCACTTCTCAGCCACAGAAAGATCTCTACCTCACCTCATATGTGGTCACCTTGAGCATCTCCACCAAAAATGGACAAAGCCTGTCTCATATGCACCCAGTCTGCAGCACTGCAAGCGAATCCAAAACCCTTTATGAGAACAAGGAGTCTGAGGAGGAAGATGCTTGGCCATTAGAGCTGGGGCAGTAGTACAAAAAACACCTCCTGTGCTCCTGAGACAGGAATTACATCAGTCCTTTAGCATCATCATCATTTAATATAAAATCTACAAGTCCCAAATCCTGTGCTGGCAGATGCAGGAGGCTGATCATGCAAAGCTGGTATCTCTGTTCATAGCGATGCAGTCCAGGATATTCCTGGACACAGAAACATGTGCAAACTTCAAAGGCACCTCAGCGCCAAAGTGTTCATCTTGGCAGTTGGTTCTGCTGATTCTGTGAGTGTGACAGATGCTCTTTTGTCCCAGCAGAGTCTCATCTGACAGTGGGACAGAGCAGGCGTACTTTATGAAGGAAGAAAGAGGAAGGAAAAACCAAAAGCAGCTCTGATACGCTTGGGTTTTTGAAAGTAGCACTCTGTTTGCATCACCTCGGGCTGTGATATTGTCAGATCTCCAGCTAAGCAAAGCCAGGCCTGGCTTAGTAATTGCACAGGACATTCCCCAAGCAGGAAAAAAAAAAGGCAAAGCACTGGAATAAACAGTGCAGGTGACTGAGTACAAGACATTCGTTCCTCTGAGTCAGAAGCAAATCAATTCCTCAGCACAGCAGGACATGGTGCTGCACTTCTGGAGGCGCTAGCTGGAAGATGAGATATCAAACTGCAGCCCTCACTGCTCATGGTCATTAGAGATTTCCTGGCACTTCTTGCAAGAGCAGAGTAGTTAACCCTGTGTCCTGGCTGAGTTCCAGTTTGGGTGATTACATTTACCTGACCTTCCTCTGCACTTTCCTCCTTTATCTGCAGAAAATTGAGGAGATTTACTGATGACACCAAACCAAAGGGGCCGGGGTAGTATCAAGGAGAGAGATTAAACTCAGAATGATTTGGGACCACAAAACCAAAGGGCACATCAATGCCATTCAGTGTGGAGAAAGTAAAGACAAGAAACTGAGGACAGAGTACAAGAGGGAGGAAAATTGCCTTCCATGACCATCTGACTTTATTACCTAGAAGAAAGCTGTCAGGAGTGGGAAAGGTCTCCAGTGCACAGCTAAACTACAGGTGAAGGCAAGCACCAAAAAAGCATTAGCTGGGATTCATCATGGTGGGATCTCCCCACTTGTGCCTTGCTAGTGTTATGTAGAGCAGCACAGGGGCTTGGTCTCCTGCACAAACACTGCTCCTCCCTCATTCTAGTGAGCTTCCGCTTGTGGATACCCTGAGCTCAGCTCTGCTACCTGTATATATCCCGGGCCATTCCAAAGTCTCCAATTTTAGCCACTCTCCCAGGACCTCGACAGGTAAGGAGGCAGTTCCTGGCAGCAATATCCCTACAAGAAAAGGGAAGAAAAACAACAGAAAGAGAAGAACCACTTAATCATTCAATAGTTTTGCAAGCCAGAAAGAAAACAAAGAACAATATCTACTGTCCTGAGCTGCAGAGAGTCCACGACAGCCAGAAAAGTCAGTGCTTATGGGTAACTAATGATGTCCTGAATTGCAACCTACCCCATCAACAGGAGCAGTTCTGCTTTATAACATTTTCTCTTTAAACTTCACGAAACATCTTCCAGCTAAAAGGACAGGCCTCCTGTGAGCCTCCCTTCAGCCCAGGAGGACTTTCTAAGTCTCTAAGGAGTTGCAAGCAATGGGGTTGGTTTCAGCAACATACTAGTCCCAACATCAAGCTGTCTGGAGAATGATCCACTGACCTGTTCCTAGAGTGCTTGTTCAAATATTGTCAAACAGGTGTCGTACTGTCAGAGACAGGAAGAACAGCACTGTGCAGGTGTTGCTCTGAAGACTGAAGGTATGGACCTGAATCTGCGTATGCAGGTAAAGCTCCAGCTCCACCTCTGCTGGGCTGAGGTAAACCTTGAGATCTGAATAACTTGGCAGCATACCTTGTGGGTATCTCCTTCAGAAGAGTGAACTACCATCTCTCTCTACTCATCTTTACTCAATGGGCAGAATTTTAGACACTTGCCAAACACCATGTTCTACAGGAGCCCGTAACGATAGTCATGAGGTGTTGCACTTCTGTCTGTACTTGTACAGCTGTTCTTCAAGAGGGAGAAGGGTTCCAGAATGTGCAAAAACACACTAAGTGAAGTTCGTGATGGGGAGAGCTTTGAAGGCTTCTGTCACAAGATTGTGTTTACATTTGCACAGTAGCCAAACAGGCTGCATAAGTGCAGGCACTGAGGCAGAGCTCAGGATCTTTGGTAAAAGTACAGGCCACTGCAACCGGATTTATAGCAGCTTTTCCATTAATTGCTTCTATTATTCTGACTTGATATACTTTGTTTAAAGGTATCCAGCCACTAGAGTGCAGCAGGACATAATCATATCAAGCAGGGCATTACGAGTCTGTGCTGGCCTGTATGCTGACACAGATGTGTCCACGTACCTGTGAATGAAGTGGTTCTCCTCCAGGTACTGACACCCACAAGCAATGTCACGAGCCACATGAAGCAAGTCCAGCATGGAAAGGGAGGAGGGCTGATTCTACCAAAAGACAAGGGAAAAACGTGGCATGATTTGTCACTGGTACAGCCCTGGGAAGTCTCCAACAAGTGATGTAACTCAGATGTTAATAAACAAAAGGATTACAAGAATGCGCTAGAGCGTTTATATCCATGAACTATGCAAAGGATGCGCAGGCACAGTGTCATACGAATCCCAGGGACAGAATTAGAACAGCTGGATCTGACTTTCAGCTCCACTGGGATGCCCCGTAAGAATTTCCCTCAGTTCTCACAGGAGATGTTTCAGAATTTTCAGCATGATATTTGAGGAGATCTGTAGCCCCAAATGGTCTTCACTCGGCTTCTTTACATTATTGCTAGCTCCTCTGTAAAGTCACCTTGAGCAATGAGAATGACATTTTGTATAATGGCATGAGTCACATTCGCTCTTTCCCTCCTCCACATCTGTGTAGGTTTTATCTGGCCCCTCAGAGCACTGACACAGGTTTGCATGGCCAACAGCTAGGGAAGACTAAGGCTGCCAACTCCTTGTTCCTGCCCCTCTGATGAAGTCTCCATCCCTTGCCAGCAGGAGCCAGTGGCTTTAGTGAAAAGGGCAGGCTTAGCACCGGCTTGCATTCGCCGGCCTCTGAAGCCAAACCATCAGCTTCTGCACTGAGGTGTGACTCAGTGATCCCTGCGGACAGGCCTATGGGGGAGGAGGAAATCGCTGCTGCCAGCAGGGTGATAACAAACAACTGGGTGGCAGTGACTGCTTATTCCACAGCAGCCATTTGCTAGCTTAGTGTTTATCTGTGGCCTTAGTTATTGGGCAAAACAAGACTACCCCACCCTCTAGCTCTCTCTTACATCACCTGCCGTTCTGCCCAGTGTCCAAAAGGCACAACTGCCCATGGGTCTCTCCCACCAATGCAGAAACCAAGATGGGTTCTCCAGTGACAGGGACTGCTGGCTCTGCCAGCCTGTCTGTTGGGATGAAACCTGTCTCCAGACAGATGTGATGCTGTGCTGGTCATTCCACCTGATCTACATCACTGCTAACTGGGACTGGAAATAAATCTAGGCCCTGCAGCAGATGGCAGCTAGTAGTTAACAGTGGGAATTGGCTGGTAAAACCTAAAAAAGCCTTAACACCTTCTGAAGAGGTTGGGAAAAACCTGGCCTCAATGCTTGACTAATTAAATAATTGAAAATTGCCGCACTTGTGTGTACAAAGCCCTTTTTTTTTTTTTAAGTGTGGTGCCATAAACCAAAAAATACGTATCGCCTGCCTATACTTTATTATTTACCCAGGAAATTCATTGCATAGATATATATTTATAAATGAGTCTTTAAAACACAAGGTTGTGTCTCCCCTAAACCTTTCTTTTTGTTGAGCAATCATTTCCCCAAAATATAAAGCCTCTTCCTCTGTCCCCTTTTGTGGTGAGAGGGAAATAATCTTTGTTACCCCTGTGAGTTCAAATGACTCACCAGCTACAAAAGACGGCTACAGTAAGAAAGGATGCAGATGCTGCCTTCTTCCCTTTCAGGGCATAACTGAAGGGAAATGAGTATCTCAAACCTACCCATTCCATTCTCTTCTGAGTAAGGGTCAGAAACCTGAAGTGCGAACTGAGTAAAACGCCCCATTCTTTACTGTGCAATCGATTCCAGACCCGAGCTATAATGCAAGGCAGTCAGTAGGCTGAAGCCAGAAGATGATTTGAACAGTATAGCTTTTTTCTCTTTCCTCCCCTTCCTTGGATGAATTTCTTCCACCTTTTATTTGGCTAAATGCACTCTCAAAACAGATGCGACTGCCCAGCCAAGGACAATTTAGCCACATAATTTGTTTGAAAAATGGTGGTTTGGGATTCATTTTGCAAGGGGAGCAGCCTTGAGACACCAAAGGATTCGCTTTACAGCCTTTGCTCCCCAGATGAATGGATAATGCCAGCTGCAATGCACCACTGCTCAGAGCACTGGGCACACTGGAAGCACCAGTGTGACACCTCCCCAGGTGAGGCTGAATCTCGCTAAAGGTGAATGAGATTCTGTGTATTGCTCAGTGTAATCACTGCTCTGTGCAACAGGCTGCACAACACAAAGGAAAAGAGTCATTTATCTGTATAGGATTTACCTTCCAGAGCTGTTCTTTGATTGCCGTGCTGTGTGTGAGAAAGATCAGCACTGAACTTCCCAGAAGGGACAGTTCTGCAACGCTCATAAAGAGCAAAGGCTCTGATTCCAGGGGTCTCTGAATCTACCAGACTGCCTCTCTCCAGGTGAGGGGGAAGAGGTAATCCTGTAATTGATGTGAAACTTTATTGGAACTGGAACATGGGCACCTTTCAGGGCTGTAAACCCTGGACCCGTGGAGAACTATGAATCCGAAGCTTATGGAGTAGACCTGTGTAGCATAAACTGACATTATTCCACAAGAGTCACTGGTATGGTATCAATGATTTTGCATGAACATTTGGCTTACACATACGATCATCCTTGGTTAGCGTCCAGAAAAATCACATGTTGGCTAATTATTGCTTTCGTTATTTACATGAAGAACAGAGAAGTACACCATGCAATAAATAACCTGTGCTGGCAGCATCTTCACCTCCCATTAAGTTACATGGGACATCTCGTGTCCCGGTACCTCCTGTGGTAGCTCTAGCTTCCCATTTCATATCCCTCACAATGTCTTAAGTTCTCCCTTCCTTTGCTTCACCTTTTCCTCCACCATTCCCTCTGCTCCCTTCCACACTTTCCAGTGGCTGAGTGCACAGCAGCGTGCCGCTTGTGTCTTGCTCCAAGTTACACAGATTCTAGCTGGCCAGTGGCAAGCCAAACAAGACAACTGCTTTGCTCAGTGGTCGCTCTAGTGTGGTGCTTTCTTTTTTTTCCTAAAGCCTTGAAATTAATGCCATGTTCCTGCCTTTCACATCTCTACTAAATTTGATTGAAACTGGCAAATGAATTTGAAGTTACTGTCAGGGGAATGGGTAGAGAACTGGGGGATGAAGGTAGAGAATGAACACATAAATCTCTCTTTAGCAGTCAGGCTGAAAGTGGATGTAGGTGTGAAAGACAAGGTAGTAAGGAAATCAGCTGGAAAATAGAAAACTGGGAAAAAAAAAAAAAAGAAGGGGAAATGACAACAGCAATGCATGCGATGCTTACGGCACAGTAAGCAGTGCACCTCCGTAACCAAGCCAATCAGTGAGGTCTTGTGTGTTGAAATAATTCCTGTTGGAAGCAAAGCTCATCAAAGCCTGTTTACTCTGTGCTGTTCCTTGCCTTTCCTTTACTGGGTCTGGAAAGCTAGATGTCCAGTCTGCTCTGCCAATTTTTTTGCCTGTCTTCCTTGAATAAGCAACAGGAAGAACAAAGCAGCTCAGGGTTCATTAGGAGCAGTGCAAAGATACATCCATCCAGCACTACTGAGCCACGCACCTTATGGACACAGAAGCTGCCACACCTCAAGTACCTGCAGAGGGTAAATCCACTTCCACAGCTGGATCCCATACTTCACAGAGCACAATGGCTGCACTCATCTCATCTCATCAGTCAATCTCCTCACCTTGCAGTTTCTGAACCAGCAGTCAAATGTGCACCAGAGGACACTTTCTCAGCACTCACAACTGCCATTAGCCCCTCAGAAGCTGCCTCAGCAGCCAGACAATGAATTACCCTGACATTCCAGCCAGGCAGCCACCACATGGGTTGGTAGCAGAAGCAGGGCAAGGCAAGGGGAAGGATGGTGTTAGAACTGAAGCAAAAAATGTGTGGATCTGTGTCTGCACACTGTCAGGCTGTCCACATTTACTCAATTGTTAAAGAGGGACTGGAAACTGTTTTTCTGAATCAGTGCCAACTTGCAACTGCCCATCTACACTTGAGCATCAGCATCCCCAAAGTGTGACAGGCATGAGACTGAGCAGAAAACAGCAGCATCAGTCCCAGGTCTGCTTCAGTCCAGGGAGCAAGTTAAATGCAGGAATAGGGTGGGATCTTCAAGGTGCTGGGAACAGCCCCCGTGTGTAGCAGTGGTTATGGTCAGTCTCAGATAACCTTAAACAGGTCAGGAAAGACAAGGAAAGAGAAGGAAAGGAAGGAGAGACTGTGAATGCAGAAAGAGAAATACCAACATTAGCTGTCACAGGGGGTGCCCAGAGCTACCACTAATCCCAGCATGCAAGGAGAAACTCACAACTAGGGTATGGACAAACAGGAAGAAACCCCTCAGATCAGAAGGCTCCCATGACTGCCCTCTATAAAGTTGAAGAGCTTTTCATCCACAAAAGCAACTGGTACATTTTACTGCAAGTAAGTAAAAATTCCTGTTGTTCAGGACTAACGTTCTGGTGTTTCCCTACAAAACGATGAGGATCATTACTAAGCTGGCTTCTCTAATTTAATGAGCCCAAAAGATGCTACCATTGCAAAGTGATGAATGTTCTTGCCCTACACCATCCTGTTTCACCTGCCACTTCACATATGTAGCACAGCCTGTCCTGGAAGTTTTGAACAAAGCACCTATCAGGCAGCTTACCTTGCCCAGGCTCTTTTGTTCTGCACTGGGTGAGAGCAAGGCCCACACTGCAAAACATTAATTTCCCCATTCACCTATCACCAAGTTCAGCTTATTTGTATGAGCTAACAAGAGCATCTCTAGGTGCTACAGAAAAAAAACCCAAATAAACAAACAAAAAACCTCCGTTTATAAAGGCTGCTTGCTCAGATTTCAAACGTTCTTGACTTTCTGGGTGTTTAGACTTCTTATCCAGGAAGGAACCACTTTAGCAACCTATTCAAGACTGCAGTCCTTCTGAACAACACAGACCATTTTTATGTGTCTGAAAACCAGACTGCAAGGAAAAAAATACACAGTCATTCTGTTTCCAGATGCCTTAAGGAAGAACTTTATTTATATCTATTTGTGTTTCTTTTGTATTGATAAAATCCAGCCTTCTGCCCTGTGTCAACAAAACACAAAGCATGAAGCTGGGCCCTGGTGCTAAACTTCAACAACATCTGGGTGCCTTTCTGATCCAGGGACTCAGAGCAGACTTTATTCTTCTGAAATACTGATTCTTCTCTAGAAGTTGTAATTTATTTCTCACACATTTCTAACTGACTGTCATTTCCTGCTGATGCTGATTTCAGTGGGAAAAACTTTAAAACTCTGGACTTAAGGTATTTACTATTAAGTCAACAGCTCCAGGCCAGCTTCCCTCCTTGCCTATGTCAAACTTTCACTGTGAGATAGCCACAGAAATGCACCTAATCAGCTATTTAAATAATGGATTTATCTTTACTAGCTCAATGCTTCCTCCAAACCTGTCCCCAGATGGTGTGAGGAAGGTAAGAGTACAGTTGCATTTATTTTTTAAAAAACTTTGACTGTGTTTCTTTAGATACTAATGCCAATGCAAAGTTCAGGGATGAGGCATTTCTGCATAACCCCAGCAACATCTGTTCTCTATACATCTGTGTCCTCACCCCACAGTGGTCTTCCAGCAACAGACATTTTCTGACCCTCTAAAATGCTGGGAAATAGTAGCTGCCTGAATCAGCTCTTTTATAGTTACATATTTACTTTGTGGCAACAGATTACTAAACAAAATTCAATTTTCTCTTTTCTTACCGGTCTAGGCCGCGTTTCTCTCAGGAACGATTTCAGGTCACCTCCGGCCATGAGCTCTAGCAGAATGAAACGGGGAAGCGCCTGCAAGCTCACCCCGATACAGCGCACAATATTCTGGTGGTTGAACTTGCTGTGGAGACAGAGTGACTCAATTATGGAGCAACTTTAATTCAAAAAGCACAATTGCAGGAAAGAATCAAAATGTTTTGCTATGGGGAATGCTTTGGGTTTTTTAGAAAGTAACAATTCTCAGAGCTAGGGTTAACTGGATAAAGCTAAAGCACTACTCGTGCGCTCTGTGTCTGTCTTCATAGTGCAGAAACAGAGGTGGGGAAGGAGAGGCCTTTGGCTGCGTTCCCTTTTCCTATATTCTGCATCCTTTTTGAACTACAGCAGTCTGTGGGCCATCAGAAGCAGAGAATGTCTGATAATAGAGAAAAGTCTGCTCCTAATTTCCCTATCCAAAGGGCAGAAGCTGAGCAAGGGCAGAGCTGTTTCAAATAACTTATCGACACATGGATTTGCTTGCGTAGGGAATATTCCTCAAGGTGTAGTCTCTAATATTTCCTTATTTCTACAGACCTCAATGGGATGGGAAACTATTTCCATGGATTCTAGGACTCAGTCACTGACAGGTAACATGACAGCAACATTAATGTCGATGCCATCTGTTAGTTTTGATTAGTCAAAACCAAACTCCTAAGGTTTGTGTCTAACTCATGAACCTCCTTTTGATCTCTAAGAGGAAACAAAAGGATCCTATTATTAATTCTGAAAACTAGGCCTAAAGATTTTCACTCTGGATAACAAAAACCAGTGTGGACCCTCTTGAAAATTTAGCCCTTAATAATCTGGTGCGTCTTCATTTATAAGAAAAGAAAAGCATGTTTATACCTATCCTCTTTGTAAAATACTGACATCCACGCACTAAAACTACTGTATAGATGTGTTGTGTGGACATCACCTCTCAAAGGGCCTTTTTTCTTTACAGTGCTGGGTTTTGCAAGCCTATACGTGCTGTTCATCTTATTCATACACACCTAATAATGAGAGCTTCCATGAGGAAGTCCAGCTCATCTTGCTCCGAACACACTTCTGGCAATGTCTGGAAAAGAAAGAACAGGTTGGCGAGGAGAAGATGTTTAAAATTACAGTTGTGGAATGCCTGGCACAATTAAAAGCACTAACATTGTCTGTAGAAATCCTTATTTCTCTAAAAGAAACCTCACTTTAAGATAATTGCCAAATCACTACTAAACTAGACTGTGAAATCTGTTGAAAGGTAAAGATCAGAACACATGGCCCATAAATGCCACTGTCATCCTCCTCCCAGCAAAGGAAATAGAACAGAGAGCACAGGGAACAGTACTTAATATACAGGACTCTGCTGTATGGAGGACAAGGAATGAGACCACAGTTCCTGAACATTCTGACAGTCCAATACTCTTACCTTATAGCAAGACTATGAACTATATATAACCAGCAGTAGGACTGCGCTGCTATGTAACCCCTAAGGAAAAAACAAGCTAGCTAGGCTGTTGAAGGTCTGGAGAACCCTACCAGGGTCTCAGGATTTAACTTCACACCCAGAGTGTATCCATCCTGTGATGGAGTGGTGAGATCCCTGGAAAGCCAGCCATCTCCTACCTGCAGGCTCTTTGATGTATGTGCCAGCTGCTCTTGGCCCTGGGAGGACTTTTGGCTTCTGACTCAAAGGCTTTGGACAGATTACCACACCAGGTGTAGCACGTGGAGGATGGATTTATTTCTCATACCCTGCAGCCTACTGCAGCTGTATGGAAAATCTTTGCCTATTTACTACTTAGAGACCTCTTTTCATAGTCTCGCAAGCCCATACGCTAAATCTGTACCATCAGTATGATGGATTAAAATGTTGCAACAGAGCAGCAACCTTTCTAGCCGCATCCTTCAGCACTATAGTAACACTTAATTCATCTTCATTTTTATAATGCATTGGGACTCTTGGGTGAAAGGTGCATGAAACCATCATGATAACTCATACACTGTCACTTACTTTCACAGCCACCTGCAAGGGAGTGGGGTCGCTGGGGATCCCTGCCACCTGACCTTCATATACCTCACCAAAGGCTCCGTGGCCCAAACCCCTGGACAGACCAGAGAAGACAAGAAGGTTTTACTACAGAGAACACACATTAGAACACTGTGGTCACAGCTCACAGAACGGGCTCACAACTGGCACGGCGTTGAAACAGGGAGAACTGGATATTGACACTGACGATACCACTTCTCACACTGTGCATGAGGCCAGACCTTGATGTGATCTTTCCTGGACCTAAAATATATTTAATTGGTAGGGAAAGCAATCCTCAAAATGAACGGTCCTCAGTGAAATCAAGCTGCTGACACTGCAGCGTGTAGTGGGTAGCACTCTTCTATGGCTTTGGTGTCAGCGTTCTAATGGTGGGTGCTCCAAAACAAGTCAATAAAGATAAGTCTTAAGGTTGGGTGTTGCCACACCCTAAACACATTAAGAGTTCCCATGATGTTTACACATCACCATTAAAGAAAACATTGAACAAGAAACTAGGAAGCACAATGGTTCTCAAAGGACCTGAATTCTAATCCAAGCATCTTTTCCTGATTTATTTTGTCATTCTGGGTAAGTACCTTAGCCAGTAAATGGTGATGATAGTGCTTTGTAAAGCACTCAAGCTCTAGGAATTCATGCTGAGGATTGTTTCTGGCACTGTCATATTGTAAAATTTATAGCTTTATTTTGAGTAAGGGTACAAGAAAAAGAGAAAGGAATTTCAGTAATCACACAACAGATCTTGTCCTGTGTCATGATACAGATTTCTGCGTACCTGTCTATTCAGTCTTCATTCGCTTAGCATTACGTCAGCTGGTACCACAATAGCTATACCACATAGGTGGCATGTCATAATGACACAGTGAACTCTGGCAGAGAATGAGGCTGCATCCCAGATCCTGAATCCCTCTTAACCCTGCATGGGCTGCACACTGGGCAGTAGCAGTTTGAGCCTCTAAGAGACATTCTTGCATCTTGGTCTGGGCAAAAGGCTCTCAGTAAGGCTCTCTCCAACAACACACACTCTCCTGGCAGAGCCAGGGCTGGCACGAGAGCTGCACTGATTCTGTTCTCTGGTCTATGTGGACTGTTTTTTGCATGGGCTATTGCCCTCCTGTCCTTCAAATGGATGCTGCTAAGGGCACTGCTCAGTTGTTACATAAGCTCTGTCTGTATTTTTGCCAGGATAAAAAACAGTCTAAGGCACTGAAAGCACAGTGACGACTTTTGTTGCCTGTGACTCAACCACTTCTTTTAATAACATTTTGTAGGTATCAGCTCGAGACACTATTCTTTTCTGTCTGACCAACTTATTACAAACTGAGGGTATAAACCAGATCTCTACAGCTCACAACTCACCCACCTCCCAAAAAATCCACCTTCCCTGCACTTATCAATTCCCAGCTGCATCCTTCTGCTCTCTGCAGCTTGTCACACTCCAAAAATCTTTTCAGAGCCCTAGTGATAAAGGCAGCAGCAGCACAGGGTACACTGGGAACTTCCAGATGCAGTTCAGCAGGATGTGCAGGTAAGGGGGGAATGAGATAAGAGCCAGAAAACAATGCAGACTGCATAGACTGCTCTCAGTGTCATCTTTTATAGCACCATAAGCTCCCCAATCTTCCACGCTCTATTGCTTCCGCTTCTTGGCTTTTTGTGTAAAACCGCATGGTACCAAGGTAACGCCACATTCACAAGTGGCATGCACTTTGTCCTGGAGTAAAGCAAGGTGGGAGACAACTCAGCATTGTCAAGTTTTTCTTAAGAGACTATTTTGAACTTTCTGGAAGCTCTTATCTAGACATGGCTATCCTGCTAGCTTTGTATTCCTGTCTTTTTAATACTGTCCGGCAATCTCAAACCCATTGCTTTTCCTGCCACTGTACTTCATGTTGTCATTATCTTTATCAAAAATCCCATCAAAGGCTTTAAAAGAGCTTCCTACAAGCCTCAGTCTTCCCAGTATCTCATCAGTTAACACTGGGAACAGGCCATTCATTGCACAGTCTGCAAAGGATGTGCCTGAATTACTGTTGATGACTCTTCAGTTCCTCTCATAATCCTAGAAGATTACCATTGCACCTGTAAAAGGTCAAGAAGACTGACAAAGTCTAGTCCTCTCCACAGAAACCCAACTCCTGCAACTTTACACCTTTCTTTTGAAAAGGGGCAGGAGTCTTAAAAGTTCATGAGAATTTGTATGTGCCTGCACATAGACACGAGCTCGCATCTGCATATGAGAGCCAGCATACGTGAGCATATAGTGTGAAGCATGGGGAAGGCAAAGATGAATTTACCGGATGAGGGAGATGTTTTTTCGAGGCACCTCTTTCAGGTCACTAATGGATGTGGTCTTTCCTGCAAAGCAGTAGTTGGGATTGTAGTCTGTCATTATAGTGGAGGTGCGCAGCTTGCTCAGTTTATATTCTGGGCTCTGCAACTCCATCTGCATGGCTTGGAGCTCCTGGTGCTTCCGACGATATACTAAATATGGAGAACACAGTAAACCAGTGACACAGAGGGACTTTAGAACAGCAGACGCGCCACACGTCTCTCTGGAATTCACTGTGTGGCCAGATTTCAAGGAATCAAACCTGACAGTGACACTGTCACATTTCTGTATGTCAAATAATTACAGACAGAAAATGGAATCTGAAGTTATCCAGGAACCTTTGATTTGCACATCTTATGAAGAAACAGGCTTGCTCATGAACTGTTTGGAACAAGTCAAATGAAATTTGCTTGCAGAGATCTCTGATTTCACAGTTCTGAGGTTTTTTATTTTGTTCTATTCAGCTTAACTGAGCCTTCCAAGTATGAGTCCAGTTCCAAACTTGAGGGAGTCAGGGCATAACCAACTTTCCTAAATCATGTAGACGTGACTAAAATCTGAAACTAATTATTGAATCATATTGTTCGAAATGGATAGACTAAACTGTCACCTCAGAATAACATACTGTACATAAAATTGGCTCATTATACAAAACTTCCTCTGTCTCCAAACAACAGAGTTGGGCTAAATTTGAAATCAGTTTATGTTAGCGTTATATTCCTTGAATCATTTCATTGACACCTCTGAAACATTGTGAGAAATCACACCTTGAAAGAAGGCATCCTGTGGATATTCCTTGAAATAGTAATTGATATTGCAGCATTTTTTTCAAAGCAAGATGCCAATTGTGAGCAGGTTAAATCACTATTACCCTTACTATTGATTTCTGTGGGAGCTGGACTGAGCCCAAAGACTGTGACGGTAATAGCTATTGCATCTTCTCCAGCAGATGTTGCTCAGGGGAAAAATTTAAGGGGTAGACATGCACTCACAAAGGCAGACGGCTGTGATGACCTAGCCAGAAACCATTCCCGTCCTCCATATTCCTCCTCATTGCTTTTGCTTTGATTTTTTTAAATTGCTGCCCTTTCCTGAGATGGCAATGACAGGATAGTTGAATGAAAAGAGATTACCACTCCATGAGAAGTAATTAGCAATTTTAAAGGGGTACTGTCAGCCCAGAAATAATACGTGTAGGATGACGTGTGTGCAACTGATAACTCCTGAAATTGTTAAGAGTGAAACGGCTGCGTAAATCTAATTTAATAGTTGCCATTTGCTGCTCTGGGTACATCCCTCCCCTGGACTATATACGGTGTGGACAAAGAAAGGTGGCAGAGCTGTGCCTTGGAATCCCTGGCTGCTTTTCATTGATTCAAATCTACTGTGCAATCAAATGCAGGTGAACAATTGTTTAAAGTAAGAAAATGAAAGGGTGAAAAATACCTTTTAGAATTTCAAAAAAAGATGCCAAGAATGCCCACATCCTACTAAATAGCAGTTTGTAAGAGGGGAACTTACGTGAGAATTTCAAGCTTAAATGTTCTACATTAAGCAGCTAAATCTGTATAAAAGCATGCAAATAAAGAAGCTTGCTTTTAGGCATTAGCACCAACAGCTCACACAAAACCAGTGGCAGCTGTGTTCTGGCAGCTTTAGACTACAACACAAGCAATAATGTCTCTTTTGAGATGCAGTCAGTAACTGAAACCTCCTCAAATTGGTCATTGTGGTTAGAAACAGCTACTGAAAACTGAAGTTAAGGCATGTGTGTGGGAAGGTGTCATTAAATACAGCAGCAGCTAAAAACTTGAATCCTTCTGCCTCCCAGGACCCAATTATCCCTGGCTCAGTTCCAGCTCTCATATGAAAATATCCTTTGCAGAGAAACACTCACCTATCATGATTCCTGAAAAAGCCAAAATTAAAGCAGCCACCAATGCTGAAGTCACTACAGACAAGACCAAGGAGAGAGGGAGATGAACCACTGGCTCAGCTGTAACAGAGGCAGGAAAAGGAATTACATGTTTGAAATCATCTTCCAGAAGACACTTTTTCTTAGACAGATGCTTCTGCTCTTCCTTCCATTTCACTCATCTGCTGCTCCTATAGTGTTGGAGCAACTTCTGCCATGATCAGTTCTCAGGATCTATGACCTCTAATACCTCATTGTTTCACTTGCCTCAACTAATATCAAGCCATTAAAACAGATGGTTTGCTAACAATGAATTAACATGCGCACTCCCTGAGTATGAAAACAAGACTGTAAAAAAACACAGGCAGGAGGTTGGGGAGGTGGAAAGAACATTACATTGCCAGGGTTAAAGTGTTGATATCAATGCCAAATCACAGCAAAAAAAAAGCAGAAGGAGGACTGCAATATATCATCTCCTAAATGCATCTAAACCAGGCACGAAAACCTGATAACAGTAAGTGTAATACAAAGCATTCCATAGCTGCATCCTCACTTGGGACCACAAGGCATTCAGTGATCATCCATTAAGGTTTACTTCACCCTGGCAAAATGACCATACTTTTAACCATTTTTACAGATGGGAATGCTAAAACTACAGATCAATTTTCCCATGCCAGGGACAAAGCTGAGAGTGGGGACCTGAAACTCTGGAGTCACTTGCTCTAACTGCTGGGCAAGAATAAGAAGAAAATCTAGTAATGGAGTTCTGAGCACTTGGCTTTTACAAGTCAGGCAAGTATGGGCACTGTCTTTAGCTTTCCACAGATATCTCTCACGCAGAATTTCTTGCAGATTCTGTATCTACACCTTATATGTTCAAATCCACAGAAATTATATTCCCTTTTACCTTGTACATTTTTTTTTTTATTCTTAAAGGACTGACTTAGAACTTAAGTGTAGCTGGAAAATTCCTTCAGTGAGCAAACTTTCATGATTTCAGAACAGACCATGAGCATCAGCACAAACAGGTGCAACCAGGCACAATCTCCTCAGTGCTGCCCAGTATGCCAAGCATATATTGCAAAGCAAACCAGCAATGCTGCTCTGTGAACGATTCCTCAGCACTGATGTGCCCGTATCCTAGCAAAATAACTCTGCAGGATTATATACCAGCAGGAAAGAAGATAACATTCAACAGAAGTCAGTTTTAAGACAGAGTAGATAACACTTTGAGGATGTCTTCCAGCCCAAACTACAGATTTTTCCCATGTGTTTTCTGTTTCACCTGACAGCAGCCACCCTACACAGGTACTTACCTATACAGGACACACCATCCTCAGCCAGCTCTGTGCCTGGCTCACAAAAGCAAATGACTTTTTGAGTCTCAAGATCAACACGGCACTCATCCATCTCACAGTGACTGCAGTTAAGATGCAGCCTAATATCCACCTCTCCATGCCCCTCTGTCACTAGGGAGTGGATGAAAGAAGCGGAGTTAATTACTGTAAAGACCATTTATACCATTCCTTTGGGCACTGACAGAAACAGGGGATGCAGCAGTCATGGTTGCCAGATGGGTCAGGGTGCGTCTCATCTAAGTAACTGATTTATCCCTTCCTTCCATAGCTCCTGTCCTTTTCTCATACAGAAAATAACATCCAGCTAAATTAGCCCCACTGCAGTTGAGGTGCACTGGCTCTCTTTGAGTAGATAGTCTTACCAAGTCAGCAAGGAGGCTGCTGCTGAGGCTGAGGGAAACCTGTCCTTTCAGCAGCCCATGGGGCTCACTCTTTTATTTCCTGGCCTTTACTCCCTCTGAGATCAAACACTGCAATGTTTTCAAAACTTTCTGGCTGAATCTATAAGGTCAGAATGCACCTGTATTTGAAAACACTTCTGGCCCTTCTAAAGCACACTTTTTTTTTTTTTTTTTTTTTCCTTAGCAAATAGATATTTTTGTATTTTCTGAACACATCACAAACACATTCAAGACCCTGACTTCTGGGCAAACACAGGCTGGAGTGTCAGTATTTATCACTCCCGCACACTGCTGGACAGCACTGCAGTGTTTTCTCTAGAAACTCCCTGGTCCAACCTGGATACTTTGCTGAGGGATGCTCTAAGGAACATGTTTGTTAGTGCTTTCTCTGTTTATTTCCTGAATTATATGAACTATGAGGTTCTGTTACAACCTTCATTGGCCAAAATTATCCTATAGGCTCGTAGACTATGTTGCTGGGAAGTGTTTTCTAGTAGCCTTGCTGTTCTCTCCACCTGCTTTCTTCCCGCTACTTTTGTTTATCCTCCACTGGACTTTGTTATGTTATCTGTCTGCCTTCTCATGTTCATGATGACACTAAGCTGTACCCAGTAAGTTGTAAAGTGTCCTACAGATGCAAACTATTCTTAACATGAAATAAATTCAACAGAAGACTTCTGACCAATATGAATACCTTTAAGTGCTGGAGTGTATAAAGTACCAATTGGATTAATAAAGGACACACCATCCTCCCCATCCATCTCTGGGTCATTGTCCACTGCAGCATTGCCACCTATGTCAAACCAGAAGTTATCTTAACGGACTGAGGCTCATTAGCACTAAAATACAGATAAGCATTGCAACATGCACGACTTCAGCATATTTAGGAAGGTATCCAAATGAGAAAAAGAGAATAAATCGAAGTATTTAACATACAGGGAACACTTAGCAATTTGTGGCATCAACCATTGGTCTTTCTTCTCTAGAACATCAATTTAATAGCAGAAGCTTGTGACAAACAATTTCTTAGCTCTTAGGTTGCAAACTAAGGCACAAACTTCATCTTTAACCATTTGGATGCTGTGAAACATATAAGCTGTTCTTAAAATTAATTCAGATGAGAGACTGGAACACATCAGTACTCAAGGTCTATGCTCAGTACCCTTGCTGATCAAAGTATGTACTATGCCAGCAGAGGGAATGAATAATCTGATATTCTTCCTCTCCTTTGCACCCTGAAAGCAGGGTGGTCCACCAGGAGTGAGGACTGAAGGAATTTATGAGTTGCTCATTTGCACTTGGGCATGTATCAGGAGCAAATATGGGCAATACAGAGAACATATTAGAACAACATTACAGGCCATGTATTTTGTACTACAAGCATGCAAATGTTCCCCCACCCCACCCCAAAATGGCTTTCCCTCTTAAACCATCTTCAGGGACACTAAAATTATGTCATGTGAGGCATTCTGTTGGAAAAAGAAGCATTACACAGTAACATTGGTACAAAGCATGCACTTAACCATTTAAACTCCTAACTTCCTCTCAGGATTTCTAGTCTATCATAAACTTGATTTCAGCTGTGGAGAACCAAAGGTTAAAAAGTCCACCACAGTGCAGATGGCTGGAGAAACTATGTGGCCCAGGAGATTATGGGTTAGTCAAGATCTTGAATCTGGCCCACACCAGCTATAATCAACATAATGCCATCTGACAGCTGTCCTGAGACCCGCATCATGTGAAATTAGCTCCTTGTTGACTGAAGTCAACAACACCGTTGTTATTAAGAGGGGTTCTGGCTGGCAGCCTGAGCCTCTGCCCCCAGAGACCACCTGTGCAGGACCAAGGCCCACTCACAGCAGGGTAGAGTAGAAGAAGCTGCATCTTTCCCCTGGCATAAAGCCTGGCTGCCAGTCTCCAGGACCACAGTTCTCAAAACACAGGTGCTGGCAATGGGAGCACAGAGCCTGTGGCTCCCCCTTCTTCAGCACTATAATCCCAAAATGGAAGGTTCAAGAATCACAGCAGAATCTTGATGGCACATTTTGCCAAGTGCAAAGCCAGGATTACAGCTGAAGGACTGACATCTGGCTATTTGCTCAAAACTCAAATGTGATATGTTCATCTAGTGCTAAAAAGGCAATACACAGACATACTAGTACATAACAGTCAAATATGGCAGCTACAGGAGAATTATCTATCAGCACTCTGCTGATCATTAGCACTAAAGGAGGGGAAGGGACACCTTGAACACGAAGCCACTTTACCTATATATCCTCCGCCTCCTCCACCTGAGGAGCACCCCCCTCCACCCCCTCCGAAACCCCCTCTTGTCTCCCACCCCCACTTCTTCATGGCCTGGGGGCAGGATCTTCCTCCAGTAGCACCTTCCAGCAAGGATTTTCCTGACCACAGGAAGGAAGTGTTATCATTCCAGCCACCTCCACCACCTGCAGTTAAGAGAAGAGAAAAGGCAAAGGCAGAGGTTATGTTTATGTAAAAAAACCACTGCAGGAATCAGCAGAACAAGCACTCCTTCAAAGCACCTCAGTTGAAAGTGCCTTGGTTAGAAGAGGGGATGTGCTTGCTACACAGTGCTACAAGTGACCTTTCTGTAGGGCTTTTGACCGTGTTAATCATCTGCACCTCTTTTCACCTACCATACGAGGACAAGTATTTTCTGTGGAAAATTTAAAAAGATAACCCTGCCTACTCCCTGACCACTTGGTTCTGGCTTACAGAGCCTTCCCCTTCTCTTTGCATAAAATACTTCTGAAAAAATCCTGTGTCACTTCTGAGGTCTAATAAAAGGAATTTAGTGAAAGGGATGTGAAAATACGTCCCAGGCCTGCTCTAAATGCAACATACTCACCAGTGACTCACTTTCAGCTCTGGTGGTTGTTGAGTCCAAGGTCTCTTCACAAAGACTTCTGGCCAGAGTGCAATTATGCTCTTTCTGCATAAGCTGGCAAAACTTTGGGTATGTCTACACAGCACAAAATGGTGCAGGGAGCAGGATGGCCAGGCTGTCACTGTAAACTCCCACATCAAAAATCAAACAACTTTTCTTATGTGTGTCACTACGTTATTTTGGGAGAATATTGCCATTGCTGTGACTATACCATATCTGATATCCTTATTAAGGCCAAGTATCCTGCAGTGTGGGTACATCCTATATGCAGCTGCTATACTTTCATGTTCCCCTTGTACTGTGTTTTCATGGCTTTTGCCTCACCTCCTTGGGAGGAGGAATCTGGGAGTATCACATATTCACAAAGTTTTTCTTTAAAAAACAAAAAAACTCAACCAACCAACCAAACAAAAAAACCAACGCACAATTTTCCTTACCTGCAGCTCCTGAATTTCCATTCAACCCTGGAATAGAGGAATCATTCTCCAGCCTTTCTGGATGAAATGTGTCTGTTTTGGCCCTGTAGGCCCTGCCACCACCTCCTGCTGCAATTATCAAGGGGACAGGTTCTCCATTCTCCATCTTAACAAATCCAGAAATAACGGCAATGTTCAAACTGAGTCGGACACGTAAGTAGAAGTTCAACCACATGCATGGTGCACTAAGCAGGCATCTAGGACTGCTCCGCACTACAAATCACCATTGCATTATCTACACACCCGCATCCAAAAGGTTAATGAATAGCACTAGTCCTACCAAGTTCTGCAACAGAGAACAATGGCATGAACAGCTCTATAAATTGCACCTATAGCACTGAAGGCTCTTAGAAAGCTTGTAATGTTTATGTGCGATGACTTTCATCAAATGAAACAGCTGAGGAGCACTGCTCTATATAGTGCAATATAGTGTCCTGCTACACTGGAAACTGTGCATGAACTGTTATGTAGAATGATGTCGAAGCGAGGTGATCTAATGATATTCTTAATGCCTGAAACTGGGATTTGGAATAAGTACTGTCTCAGCTAGTACATGACAGCAAAGATCAAAGATCAAAGTGGTCCCTAGGTATAGGGTTGCCAATAGAAAACATACAGGCTATCCTCAACTTTTCCTGTCATTACACCATGTAGCATAAATGTGTAGCTGAAGCCTAATATTCTACAGTGATGGATTTGAATAAAGTCCTGTGGAATTTGCCCTTTGCTGTAGAATTAGGCATAAGCATCTCACTTTGCATGGAAAAAAAATGTAGTCCAAAAGATTGTGTTTTTACAAAGGAAACTCTAAGCCACTGAAGCAAGTGTGGCCGTACTGCGTAGCTGTTCTATGAAGTGTAAAGGGCCAGCTCAGCTCACTACAGCTATCAACTGGACTGAAAGGATAACTGGAGCTCATTTGTGGACCCTTCCCCAGAGGTGTACAAAGTGTTCTCAGATATTTCAGGCTGCGATACTAAAGGCAAGTGGCGTGATGTGTTCATGCTGAAGATCCACAGGGATTGTTTCCATACCTTAAATATGTAAGTTGCACCTCCCCCGCCTCCACCTCCTCCTGCCCATTCATTGACACTTCTGTTCACACGAATCTCTTCTTCGATCACATTGTTCTCTCCAATGCAGACTTTCTGTATAACATCATTAGTCTGCAAAAGAAAGGCTAGGTCTGAATTCTGGTAAGAAATCTCCACGTCCTTGTACACACACAGGCTTTGTAGACCCTTCACCTTCCCAAACCAATAAGTTGTCCTCCAGTGAAACCACATAAGCAGAATCAAGTGAGTGCTCTTATAGAAGAATCTTGCTTTTTGCTTCATCCTTCATCAGAATAATTTGTTGCCATTTTAATTTAATTATTTTGAAGTAAGCTCAGTGCTGATACCTCTTACCATGTAAAACAGCTCCATAAACTTTTAACATACAAGATGAAGCGGAATCTACTGCAAGTACTTGCCAGCATTAATTATCTGTATTTCATAAGCTGGAAAGGGAAGTAACTAAGTGATGATGTGACTTGCCCCATGTCACACAACAGCCAAATGGAAGAGTCATTGAACGGACAGTATGAATGAGCTCAGCATAGACTACCCACCTAATATTTATCTAGGCTTCCAAGCAAGTTATGGTGTTGATCTGACACATATATTGTAGCAGCAATTTTACTGTAAATACCAGCACTAACTAGTTCCAAGCCCACCAAAACAACTGCAATCCCACCTTTCATTACAATGTTGTCCTGATGTTAAAGAAGATGCCTCACTGAAAAGCCTCCATATTTCCCACTTAGCACTTTTTACCCTCCACCAATTCGCACCAAATGTAATGAACCTTCTTGTATTAGGAAAATCACTGAATTCACTAACTGATTTCAAACACAACATGAAACCATCATTCATAAGTACTTCTGGACCATGATCTACAAGAGGTAACTGTTGCTTCAATTTTAAACTGGAGCACTAAAATGCATGACAAGCAGGACTCTGCTGTGAGTATTTGTAAGTTGCAAGCTTTGTTTCTAGCTTATTTTACTTTTGTATGTTTCATCTCATCTTGCTATGCACACTTAACTCACTAAGTCAAGAACACTTTGAGAGAAAAATGCACAAACAGTTGTTACAGGAGGATTGACCTTATGCTTCCTTCTACTTTCATGCCTGTGTTTTCTTTTGGAAGAGGAACCTGATAAAAGCTTCCTCAAGTTAGTAATTATTCTGTTGATGACACAATGTGACCTAGGTTGTGGCAGAGAATGAATGGCACTCATTTTGTGGGTGCAAACTTGACTATGGAACAAAACAATCCTCCTTTCCCTAGTCTTCCCTCTCCTTAATTGATTTGGAGTTGGGTGGGGATGATTAATAAAATGACAAAGTCAATGACCCAAAGGAACCACTAGATTACCACTGAATTCCATAATAAATAAAAAAATATTCCTTCATGGCAAAGACATAACTGATTACAATCCAATCTAGTAAAAGTCCCTTCTACAAGTCAATGCAATCTCTTTGCCTCAATGAAAGAATTACATTAGCACTCCATAAATTCTCACTAAGATTACAGTGGCCTGCAATTTAATGAGTCCATATATTATGCTCAGCAGGAATGTCCTAGTTATAGACATTAGGTGGAGGTTTGAGTTAGGGCATTTCTCATTTCAAAGAGGTTTGTTCGTAGGTGTGTATAATTGCAGTTTTAACATTATTTACTTCAGCACCCAGCCTTGAGAACCCCTCTTTCTCATCTACATCCTTCAACCTTTCTTTGCTATTACACTAAGCCTCGTCTCTTGGATGCCAGTCATTAACAGTTGAGAAATGCACAGCATTTAAATGTCCATCTCAAACCTGTAGGTGAAATTTCATCAGATAATGCTTAGTTTCCTCTATAAGAATCTCTTATTCCCTTATCTTCCACATAATACTAAATGATTAATAGATTATTGAGCCTTCAAAAGGTGGAAGGCATGCCTTTCTGTCAAGGTATTTGCAGCAACGATTGGTTAGTAACACAATAATCAGGACTGGCTCAGCAGTGATTAATTTGTCCCTCCCATTCCCATACAGAGAATAACCAGACAGACCCTGTGAGGTCGGTGTCTCCAGAATTGCAGAGTACTACAAGAATAAGGCATCTTTTCACCAGTAAACTGTAGCTATCCCTTGAAATATATGGCCCCAGAGCCCCCTAGGACAATGTTTTTCTATGTAAACAGGCAAATCTCCATTGATTTGTAGAAGGGATTAAGGCAAAACAGAAAAGGCAATCACTTACACTAGGACAAGCATCTTCTCCTTGCTGTCCCACCAAGATATACAAAGTATCATCCTTCTGGAGGTCAAATATTCCCAGCACAGACACGCCATGGGACCGCACCATGGTGTTCTTCCCTCCTTTCCCACCAGCAGCTCCATAGCCTGAGATGCTGCAGGAAAAAGAAAACAAGAGCCTAGCACCTGGGTTGTCTCAGACAGGTGGAAGGTACTGTGAACCACTTCTGGGCACTGAGTGTCTTGCACACCTGAACTGTACACAGTGTCACAGGGCCGTGCCCTGAAGAGCTGACATGGTAAATAAATCTAAACCCAAAGCTTGAAGACTGAGGTTCTCTGCTCTACATGGATCTATGAACTTGGGTAGCTACAAAAGAGCTTCTTTCATGTTGACTCTTGGGCAAACACTCACTGAGGGTAGAGAGAGCAAGTCCCTGTAGTTTGACTTTATATATGAAACACATCTCATTTTCCAGAAGGCATACCCTGGAGAGGTTTGCAGCAACGAAGGGGAAGAACAGAAGCAGGAGAACCAGTAAGCACAACACATATGGCTAAAGACAACATTAACCACGAGACTGACAGGGGGAGATTTGAGAAAGCAGACAGCAGAACAGACAGCTACAGTTCTGGTAGCACAAACCAGATGGGAAACAGCTCTCCTATTCCCAGGACCAGAGGAATATAGAAGAGTAGATGGACATGACACTACCTACAGTAAACAAGAAAGGCATAAGCCTCCTGGCTAAAGTCACAGTCACCATAAATGTCTCGCTGTCTCTAGCCAGGAGTGGCTAGGTTGTATACACAGGCTGCTCCAGTCTCAGTTAGGGCCCTGGAACTTTTATTTCAAGCAGTCAAGATTCGGAAGTTCATAAGCTGTATTGCCCAGCTCCTCCCATTCCCCTTCTAAGTACAGAAACAATTTACATGCTTGAAGCAGCTTTTATCAAAGGATTTCAAAGTACTTTATGAAAATCATTATAAAATGCACATCTCTGCTGCAACAAAAGACAGAATTACTCAACTTTCTGAGCAAGTGAGTGGTGGTACAGCACGCTCAATTTAGATCTGAAATAAGCAGGTGATTCTCCGCTGACATTAGTGGCTTTGCAGCTGTTTCCACGAGAGCAAAATTCAACCTGGAGCGTGTAAATAGTGACTGCTGGACTGAGAACATAAAAATTCCTCTCGGTGTCCTACCAGTTACAGTATCAGTGCTTTGCTTTAATGCCTCCTTTCTCCTAGCACCTTGTTGGTTTTTGCCCAGCACACATTCCTGCATGCAAACAGTATATAAGCAGAACAAACCAACAGCGCGCATCATGCATGAGCACCCTGAAGAACATGTTGGTCATCCAGCTTACTTTCAGTCAGCAGCTTGCCTTAATGATTAGCATGAGGAACGATTAGATACCACTCTGAGGCAGCCAGCATGAAGCAGTTCTGCTGTTGAAGCAACTATGGAGTATCAAGTGGCTCATATAAAACACATTAGGTCCTCGCAATGTGACACGATTATGTTCATGCCACTGCTGATAACCAAAGCAGTCACTCCTCAGCAAGGCTGCACTGGAGCCAGCAGAAAAAGTGATGGAGATAGCACTGGGCTACCCTGAACAGATGCTGCCTGAGTTTGAAGGCTGAGTTGATCTGCTGCAGAATTTTGTAATGGCTAATGAGGTGCATTATCAGGCACAGCAAGCTGGCAGGGATAATCAGCTACAATTAGGGGCCATATTTTTCAGCATATGAACAGATTTTGCATACAAACATTGATGTCAGGAAGTTCAGGAGAACCCCCTTTGGCCTCATTCAAAGACTGCAAACAAATAAAACCCAATAGATTCAGGTGACAGTCATTCCCTGTTCAAAATGGGTGTAACAATTTAAACAGATGGGGTTGTCTTGACTTCAAGTTCTAACAGGTTCCCTTTCCTTAGGCACAACTTTCTTTTAAAGGAAGAATCCATTTAACCATGTTGTTCCTGGAGAAAGAATCAGATGACCCTAAGTAGATATAGCCAGAATACAGAATACCTTCCACTGGATTCCTCCTTTTCTTTTACTGTGATACTTGCAGGAACTGGAAAAGAAAACTGTCTTTGGGAAGGATCATGATGAGTAGAGTGCACTGGCTTTGCAAACCAAAGCTGGAGATAAAAATCCACCTCTGGGTAGACAAGTCATAGGAAACACTGGAGCTAGTTTTGAGAATATGAGAAAATGCAGTGCCTAGGGTGGACAACTCAGAAGAACACATTTTCACATTCCATTGTGTCATGTTCTTGTGCTACCTTACAAGAAGGGACCAGAGAAAAGAGAGGACAGTGGAAGTGATAATAAATGGGGCACTCAGCAAAACAAACCAAAGACTCTTGCTTCAAAAATGGAAAGAATTTAGTTAATGGGTCGGTAACATGTAATTTATTACAGTTCACTTCTCTCATACTTGATCATAGGCCTAGGTATGGGGTGATGAAACCTTCTGAATGCTTAGAAGGAAATCTGAATAGAAAAATATTCTTTTATATTGCCTAACTTCATTGTCACTTTTTTGTCCACATCAGCATTGGAGCCTGTAGGACTCCAGTATTCAGATGAATCATGGAATGGTTTAGGTTGGAAGGGACCATAAAGATCATCTGGTTCCAATCCCACTGCCATGGCAGGGACACCTCTCACTAGACCAGGTTGATCTAATGGCCCCATCCAACTTGAATTTGAACACATTCAGTGATGGAGCATCAACAACTTCGCAGGGCATCCTGTTCCAGTGTCTCACCACCCTCAAATGAAGCTGCCCTACGGTGCAAGGCAGCCTACCCAGACTTTCACAGATGGTAGGGTTTTCTGGGTGTGATTAGCTTGTGCTTGTAGAGCTTCTGTGCAAAGTTGAACTTTCTGTCTCTGCGTTTTAATAATGCATATTCTGGCCTGTGTTCACAAAATCTATACCCTTCTTATGCAATTACCAGGTACGTAACTCACTGCTCTACATTGCACATTGTAAATCGCACTGATATGGCACAACAACAGCTTTCCTAAGAGCCTAACAGCCAGCTGGAGGATTTTGTCTCTTGAGTCATGTATATTGGAGATGGCTGTAAGGCTGACTTGCAGGACTCACAGTGCAGCAGGCCCACAGGGGAGAGCTAAATACAGGCAATGGGTCCAGACTCTGGGGAGCCCTAGAACTGATATTGCAGCTTGACATTTTCCTAGGGCTATGCTATACTGGGGGACTCTGCTGCCCCTTCTGCAGTCCAGAAGCAGGAAGATGTCAAGTTAATTTAAGTCCACAATTGCCACCTTCTTTCCCCAGGCTGTGAATTCTCTACTATAGCCTTGAGAGGTGCAGAAGAGAATGTCGGCCATTTATATATAGGTTACCAATGACATTAGTCACGCATTGTTTACAGAGGATCTAAAAGTTTCTTAGGTCATTTATAGAACTTAAATAGACAGGTGCTCCCTGAAGGACCTGTGGTTTCTGTTGCGTAGCAAAAATCAGCCAACAGTTGCACTGGAATTCTAGCTCTTCTTGGACTATGTTAGTAAAGAAATGACAATGTTGTGAGTTTATTGCCTCTTCTCTTTCGGACTATACTTTATAGCCATATTTACCGAATACTGGTCCTGAAAAATTCTATTCACCTCAGGCAACTCATTTGTGATAGCTGAGTAAAATATCATTAATGTTTTTTTCATTATCATCAATCCTTGTGGTAATAGGCACTCAGGCAGGACTTGCACCTAGTCTAGGCAGTTTCTCAAAACTGCTTTGCAATAGACTTCTGTTAGAGACTATCCATCCTCACATTAATATTCTTTTTCAATAAAAAGGGAAAAAAAAAAAAAAAATAGAAGGTGCCAGTAAGTTTTAACTAAAATGTGTTCAAAGCCTTCAGTGAAATGTTCTGCTCTGAAATCCATGATCCCATCACTGGCTTCAGTAGGGAATGTTGCAATAATAATACACCACTAGACAGTCATTGATTCAGACAGACAGTTCTGCTTACAAACTGATGCATGTAATGGCTTGATGTTACCATTCAGATACAGTGAACTAAACTCCAGTTGTACTTTTCTCCCCAGCAAGAGCAAAAAGAAAAAAATGAATGGTAAAAATCTGATTAAGTGGCACTGAACCGTATCTGATCATCTCCCTTTGAAAATTACTCCATGGAAGGATTTAAGCATTAGAACCCTCAGTATCACAGAGCCTAACATTTGAGTGGCTGTCTTCCAAAATCAATTCTACAGTGATGAGCCAGGCTTACCAGCTCAACTTATCATGCTTAGATACTAAACAGTCAAGATGCTGAGCACAGCTTGATGCAAGCTGTCCCGTAGAAATGTTGACATATGATTGTGCCTCCTATGGCACGTGGAGAGTGAGATGATTTAATTCTGATCCCAGAATTTAAGAGAGAGCACATGGGATATGTATGCCCCTTGCTCTGATGAGGTCAAACCACTAGATTTTCAGTTACTTACAGAGTTCTCACAACCTGTGACCATTTAGGTTAAAGATATATCTGCCTCAGATGGCTTTTTCTCTCTCTTTGACCAAAAATTTGCATCTTTTAGACGAGAAATCTGAGACTGGGAGGATTGGAAACCACAAGATCAGAGAGAATAAAAACCTAGGTAACTCTGGCCAAACTTCTGCATATAACACTTCAGACATGCCTAGCATGTATCTGCAGCTTGGAGAAGTTTCGAACACAAAGATGTATCATGACAATCAGAGGTATTTCCTTTACCTGTATGTGTTGGTTGCTGGTACCCTCCAGATCTGAATGCCCTGGAGAATCCCTTCAGCTCCTACAATCACACTGAGGTTGGAGTTCCTGTAGGCATCGTTGCACTGGCTCTGTGTGGGGCCATAGGGTCCACTGGCACCACATGTTGTGAATAACCAGTGATCTGAAATGAGGACATACACAAAACATGACCCAAACATCCAAAGATCAAGTAGCTGTTCTGCTCTTGAATAAACTCTCTCTTGTTAGACCAAGAGAATAAGCTGGGGCCCTTGAGGTTTTAGACAGAACAAATACCCACAGAATTCTTTTAAAAGACTCAGCACTGTGTGTCTCAGTATTTGACAGCTTTTCATCTACATCTCCTGAAAGCTATCACAACTATGAACATAGCTTTATTTTTTCTAAGGCTCAGAAAGGCAAAGATCACAGAGTAGAGTAAAATGCAACACAGACCACTCAGTTCTGCGCTCTGTTCTCTGAGCTGTTAAAGTGCACACTTACAACCTCAAGACTGGTGCATTTAGCCCTGTCAGTTTCTACAGACATTTGATTATTGAATTTATTTTATAAATCCTGCAAATATAATAGCATCTCAGCGATTAAAACAGAAGAATAAACTAATTGTACTTTGAATAATTATTCGCTCACAAGAGATTCAAGTTGAACTTCAGAAGGCGAAACACCTGACTGAGGCCTGTAAAACATTCGGCTCTGCACATTTTAGGGTGTAAATCAATGCATCCCTGTTACAGCTGTTTCCATCAACTGAAGGTACTAGCCCTCTAAAAAACAGATTTCTAAAACAAGGCTTTGCTAATTTGTGCCTCAAAAATCCAATTTTTTTTAATTTGAATACATGATGCTGAAAATGTCATCCTTTTCCTTAAAACTTCATTATTAGGGCCAGCTCACAAATGCTCTTGTTAAACCTATCCTAACATATTTGCTAGTGTACCAAGAAATATTTAATAGGCAATCCAAACTAAGATCTAGATGGTAAATCAGTGGACTTAGCATTTTTGGTGCACATTGCATGATTTATCATTCATACTTATTAACAAGCTAATATACACAATCTAATAAACTCCACCAGTTAATTCTACTGCCATTACAGACAAAAGACTTGAAATACATCTAAAGAACATTATTTCTACAAATGAAGTTGGGCCAGCCAGCCCTCCTGATGGCTTTCTCTAAGGACACAATTTTCCTTTCAATTTTCACTAATGCAATACAACACATACAGGCTCTTTCAGTGATGGTAATAATTAGCTCAGACAGAGCATTAGCTTGATCCACTTCTTGGAATTTGGAACTACTGTCTAAGCAGATCTGGTCTAAAAATTATGGCCTGTATGTATCTGGATGACAGAGGCCAGCAGTTCTACCATTACTGCTGCTGGAGGGGTTCATCTCCCAGAAATACATGGAAACAGTCATTTAGCCAGGCATAGGGTCTGAATTGTCTTTTCACAAACTCATACTGAAGTTGAGCTGAATTCCTTCTCACAAAAAAGTTAAATGCATGAAACGGATCAAATAATTTGGCAGGACTTTAAGAAAAGTGGCTGACATTTCTGAAAAACTTTTGTAATACAGTCTTGTATATACAGAAGCAATGCAGAACTACTACTTTATGAAAGCTTCCCAATCTAAGTACTACTGAGAGAATAATCTTGTCCTTCTTATCGCAAAATCTACACCACTCCTCCTCAAAAGTCCTCTGCAAGGGTCCGCTACAGATTTTGCTGCTGTTCTCTGTTTTGTATGGATACTTACATATTTATTTTACTTGTATCTCCAATTCTTCTGCAATGGGTGGCAGTATAAAGTCTTAAAATTAGTAGACAGCAAATAGAAGAATTCTCTCCTCCTCTGACTCCAATGTACTCCCAAAAACCAACCAAAGTGATGAAGAACCCCTAAGAAAGCAAGGTCTAAAAGTTCCTAAAGCAAAAATGCTTCACTATCTCCGATATTGACAGTCTTGCACCAGAAGTTAGTTATGTTTATTCTTGGAAAAAAAAACCAAAACCAACCCAAAGCAAAATCTCACACAAAATAGGAGATGAAAGCCTTATTCTGTCAGCTATCACAGTGATTTAACATTGCAATATCCCAGTGGGCTAAACCACCTGCACTGAAACATATGTTTAGTAAAGCAGGCAGGTAAGTGTCTTTGTCTGGAACAGCAAGAAGCCATTTGGATGTCTCTGGTGAAACATCAAACTTGTTCCCAAAGGTAGAAGCAGGTGACCTTCAAGGGGATAATAAGCCCAAAACATGAGAGAAGAAAAATGGAAAACTGAAAATGGTAAAACCTAGGACAGACCACAGAGTATGCACACTGCTGCTATGGTTAAACTTTACATTTCTGACTTGCTCCCTTTACGTAAATCTTGTTCCTTAGGTACCTGCTTACCTGGCTGTGGTAAAAGTATCTCTATACTCTCTCACACATATAACATGCAACACAGCTGGATCTGAAACTGGCACCTCTTGATTCCCACTGCGTTCCAGGAACAAGGGATCAATGGACTACACCTTATTTCAAAATGCTTTTTAATGGCCCTGTTTCCTTAAAAGCCCAATGCCCTGGTGAGACAGATGAAAAATGTCCTCATGACGCAAAAATTATGCCTTCAGACTTTGAACTGAAGCAACCAGAACAACTTTTATATTTTCTGCCTCTTCAATAGACTAAAAGGCCACTTTCCAGTGCAGAGACCATATCAGGGTAAGAGCAAAAAGTGCTAGTAATTTAAGATTAGTGAATGTACAGCTAAGTTCTTAGAATCTGTCTTTTAAGAGCATGAGAGTACCGGGAACGAAAAACCACAGATATGTTATGCCAGGGACGAAGATGTAAGGAACCTGGAGATGACTGAGCACAGGAGGTACTATCTTAGATTTGAAAAGTGGTCCTGTTGTAATCAATACAGTGGTATATACAATATTATATGTAAGACCTCCCAGGTTGTGCAGTTGCTGCAGTCAGAACTAGCAGATATATTTACTTGCTCTTTTCAGGTAGGCGGTAGACATGAATGGGAGAAGACGTTTCAGAAGTAGCAGAGCTGGGTAGTGACCTTTGCCCAAACACTGCAAGAGGAAGTCTGGCCCAAGTGAAATCCATGGGGAGACAGCACCTAATTTGAACCGTCAAGGACTTCAGTAAAACCTATAGTCAGGTGTTGTGCGATCTCCTCAGTAGTCACTGCTGCGTTGACTTGCAAACAGTCCTCCTGTTTATATGCACTTGAATACATGAAACTGAGAGCCAGTCCAGCATGTAACAAGTTTGCTGCTGAATTAAATGGGACAGAATATGGCATGGGAAGAAGTCGCTCCTCATTTCAACATAATTAGGACACATGGGTCTGTCTTACAATTCTGAATACAGACTGAAAACCTTGAACCTCCCTCCCTCTGCTCTCCTAATCATTTCACAAAACCAACTCCCAATCTGCAGATGTAACAGTAGCCCAAGATCTTAAACCACTAACCCAGTAAACAGAGTACTGTCCATCTTAGAGAGACCACCACTTCTTTTTTTAAAGAACAACCATTCACTCCCTGCAAAGTATTGATTTTCTCCAGATTCCAGAAATGACTGCAGCATCGCATGAGCTCAGAGAGAGCATTTCTACAGGTTGCTGCATGCCACAGCAGTTTGCAGTAATTCAATTTGAAGCATTATTTTAATCTCCAAAGACTAAAGCAGCAGAACTGAATCGAAAATCCTTAAGCAGCTAGGTGAGAGGCATAGATATTTCCCGTCAGTGCACAGCTGTGGTCTGTTGCATACTACTCAGTGTCTCAGTGTACCTCTCCTTCCTTCTGCAGCACGTAACTTGCTAACATCGCTGGCACCTCATACACATGCACTGGGAAAAAAAGCAGGACTCTCCAGTCTAAACCTTCCCAAACTAGTAGCGGATTTCAGAATTTTGCCCAGTTTCACACAAGTTAGAGATGCCCGGTTTCCAGAAACAGCTGAGCATTCCCATGATGAAAAGTAACTGGCAGTTAAGTGCAGGGTCCCATTTCATTCCATCATTGGCAGTTGCAAGATGCTAACTGGTTTTAAAAAATGGAAATTCCTGTTTAAGGTGGAGGAAAAAGAAGAGAAGCGAAGACCACACTGAGATTCAGAATTGGGGTACTACATTTCAGTAAATAATTTGGTCTTTGCTTTTCACCCCCACACCCGCCCTCCTCCAGCTCCCTGGCAATCTCCCCAACATGTTGCTAAGGTCCCAGCAACAACATTTTGCAAGAAATGTAATTTTGTAAGAAATGTCATCTTGCCTCTATTAAAACAGATTTAAAAAAAATCTCTTGCTCCCAAATTCTTTTTCCAAATTAGATTTACTGGTATATTCACACACACAGTCACTCATGCTTTTTTTTTTTTTTTTTTCTGCAGAGCAGAAATTCTAGTTGTGACACAGCTTGGCTAGAGATGTAAAAGGCACAGCAATCAAGGCACTGGATTTCAGCCAAAGCAAAGGGGACTGATGTCCTGCTCTTGGAAAACAAAAAGAACAACATCCCACAAGACTTAAAATCACTAATTCATTTGAAGCTCTGATATTAATTGCAGCCCAAAGCAGCACTGCTGCAGGCACTGCTGCAAATAACCAGCAACAACGAAGAGAAATCAGTGGAGCAAAGATTAAAGCACGTTTGTATTTCTAACATACAAAGAAATTTCGCTGGCACATACAGCATAGGAGCTATGTATCACAAACCAAACATGGGCATTTTAGCCAGACCTTAAAGGCTTAAGTGTATTAACTGGTATTTGCTAAATTAAGCTGGTTCGAACAGAGGCTCAACTCATTCCAAACCAAAACTTTACTGTGATTTGAGAAAATTAGCAACAAAGCACCATGGTACTCAGATTATTTTAGAATGTAAAGTAATGCACCAGTAAAATGCATCAGTGCTTTAAAACAATGTGTAGGCAGTCTGTGGAACTTGCTGCCACAACCTCTATTCAGGCCAAGAGGTTTTTCCTACTTTCAATAGAGTAAAAAAAAACCCCAAAACATTAATAAGGGCTATAAGGTCTCATGCTTCAAAGACATAAGGACCCCAATGGCTAAACTTCTGGAGGCAATTAATTCTGTTAGTTGTCCCTCACGGAGATCATTTTCTTTCCTCCTCCAAGGCAGATGTCATCAAGCTTGATGTCATGCACTAGCAGAAGGCTTGCTTCATCTCTTTGTAAAAGCATTCACAAGCTCCTTTACAATATTTGGCCAATATGGGAAAACAGAGGCTTATGGGAAACCATCCATCTTAATCTTCATTAACATTGGGCTGCTGTTAGCACCATGGTATGTGTGGAGGGATATATCTTTTGCTCGGTGGCGTCTGAGAAATCTCAGTTATGCATTACCGGTAATTCCAGGTTTGGTCAGAGTCTGTAGGCAAAATATACTACAAGCATATATAAGATACATTCTCAGTGACGTAAGGAGGGAAAAACCTTTCCATTTTGCCTTAAGTTCTGTTGTTTAACAGTGTCCTCTGAGCAGTAGTTTGAGATTACAACCTGGTCAGATTAAATTTGCCAGAGATTAAGGGGGCAGGAGTGTGAAAGATAAGAGTGAATGGCAGAACTAGGTTGTGCTCACAATCACAGTCCCTTATCTATTAAATGTGTCTGCACAATGATTTAAACGGAATATAAAATGATCGTAGAAATCAGAATCTCTTGCCAGCAGTACTAGACCCAGTTAGGTACAGAGAGACTAAGAGGAGGCTGGTTTTTCAACTATTTATGGATTTACTATTTCTAACCTATATCTTTCCATTTTCTAAGTGAGAGTGGCAGTGGAAGGCTTGGACATATTTTTCAGTTCAGCAAGAAGAGTATCTGCAGGGATGACAAACGTATGCCAGCTTGATTCTCAGTACCATTTCAAAGAAATACTCAAAGCTTGTTTCACACTTTAGATTTTTCTTGAGTGTCCATATAATGGGAACATTGCCAAGTCATCCTTGCTGGAAGTTATCTGTGGTCAGTATAACAGGGGAGGTCATTGCTGACTTTGAACAGCAACGATAATGGCTTGTTTCTTGCTACCTTCTGGAACCAGAAATTAACAAAGCAGCATGAAGAAAATGAATTTCTTTTCTCTTTTGTGTTTCACTTAAAGAGAGAGCAGGAGTCTTCCTTAAAGGGTGTTAAGTTAGACACGCTACTAGCTTTTTGGAATTTGTTCACAATTACAAAGGATATTAGAGATGCACATTAGATAACAAAGACCAAGTTGCATGGAACTGTCAAAATTAGGTCAAAACCTGTCCTGAGATTTATAGCAGTTTCAGCAAAATTTAAACTGCTATTCTTAAGAGTGGGGAGCTTTAAAATTTAGGTCTAAAATGTGTGAATTGCCCTGTTTATTTCAATTGTGTGGTTAACTCTGGAGAGCAGTTACGCCCTTTCAACTTTGCTGTGTTAGGATTTGGCTGCATGTTGATTTTCAGTATCATCTACCTTTGCTATTTTCAATCTTACAGAGAAAGCAAGTGAAAACACTGCAATAAAGAATTTCATACCTATGTAATCTGAGATCTCTCCATCCTTTCTGAACATTTTCTATCACTGTTCACGATGCTACTTTTCTTGAAGGGAGCACTGAGCTGTTATTCACTGTGTTAATTGATGCTTAATACAAAAATACAATTCTGCAGATCCTGTTATTGCATTATGCCAACAGTTCAGTTAGTATAATTGCACACAAAGAGCAACCAAATGTAATTTTCTTTTACTTAATACTCACTCTGCCGTTCCTTTCAGCTCCTTCATCTGATTAACTAATGTGACTCAGAGCTCTTCCGAGAAACAGCCATGTAAGTACTCGTAAGAGGACTCTCCTTGATGCAAAAGACAAAATCTGTGCAACCACTAAGTGCTGTGGGGAAGAGGCCAGAGCTGAAGGAAAACTATAATCCAGTCTGCTCGAGGAAATGATTTGATGACACTTTCCATGCAAGAAATCATTGTTGCGCAATGGCTGGTGGCTATGCAGATCAGATGGGACAACACAATTTGAGGGGAAAAAAGTTAATATTTTTGTACATTTCAAAACACACCATTTTTAAACTGTGTGCCCTGACATGAGTAAGTTGGCAGTGGGATGGATGAGAAGCTGAAACATCAAAAGAAAGGCTATCCTCATGGTACTTACAGCCTATTCAGAAGCACCAGAAATCTTTAATTAAAGCTTGATTGCTCTGCATCTTGTTATCTTGTTTTGCCTACTGAGAATCCTATTTTGTCTCCTACAGTTTCCATGATAGCGTTTTGTTTACCTAGAGTTCCTCATTATTGCTCACTGTATCTTTATATGCCTGAATTTCCCATATTCTAGCCTTGTCTCTAAAAGGAAATTGCATTGGTTTGGTATAAATTGGCTTTTTAATTGGTTTGAGTGGCTTTCAGTTTTACTTAAACTAATACCTAATCAATTTAAAAGCAAAGCCAAAGTGAGCTTCATTTACATCAAAATAAACAGTGCACAGCCTTTTGTACAGACATAGCTATTTCAATCAAAAATCCTAGTTCCACTAAAGTTGCTTCAATCTTCTGGTATACACAGGCTTTCTTACAACTTTTTTGCAGGCTTCTTCTAGACTCAAGTTTCACCTGCAACCTTTCAGCAGGAAACTGGCATTTCAGCAAATAACATGCCATTAATGAATTGAAAAGGAAAGCATTCACATCACTCTGTAATCATTGAGCTAATGGCCACCTTGCACTGCAAGTTACTGGGTGATTTGCAACCTACAGGAATTTCTCTGTGTTGGTCCCAGTCTTCATCAAGAAACTTGAGAGAACACCACGACCACGATCACGTTAGTTGAAGCAATTTGAGGTCTTGTTTTACAGATTGCACTCATCATCCCATGTGTGACACATAACAGTGGTTAACAGATTTCTGGAAGCTTTAGGATCTTTCACAGCGTGGCTGTGTTATGTTTTGAACCTTCAACATCCCTATCCTGGAGGCAATGGCAAGGCTGAAGAAGTTATTAGTTGGGTACAGGGCCTGAGAACAAGGGACAAGAGGCTGGTGGTGATGAGTACTGCTTCTGCTGAAAATGGATTTCCAAGCACAGGCAAAACCAGCAGTCCATGTAAGAGGTCATTCTCTGTTACAACAGGGCAAATTGAGGCCTGTATCCCGGAAAGCAAAGGAGTTTCCTTGGATTTCCTGTCATGTAAACAAAGTGGTACCTGTCTTTCAGATTGTACTTCTGGCTCTGTAGGCTGAGCTGGCCCGGGGAGAGCATTTTATTATCCTTTGTCTCCTCAGCTATAGGAACACAATTCTTTGTTTTAATATGATTTCTTAAGAAGGAAATATTATAGCGTGTGATTCTATCACACAAGCTGAAGATCACATTAGCTGTAATTACTTTGGGCTGGGCTCATATTGGTCAGTGCAGTCTTTGGGACTTCAGGGTGGCACTGATGCTGTTGGTTCACTCGCACAGCAGGAAATACGTGGCTATCAAAGTAAAAGCCTTGACAGATTCAGCCTGAGGTTTGTTAAGTGCATTACAGGATGCAGAAAGAAACAAGATTAAAGCTGGGTAAAATGCATAGCCCATGGGCCAAACAAGCATCTTCAGTATTTACTGAGAGCAGGGAATCAGCAACACAAAGGAAAAAGGTGATTCAGTGGTGTGGAGACCCTCAGAAATGCAATGATTTCCAACTGCAAGAAGCTGCAGCTTACCTTCTCTGATTTCTGCCCTTTATACACCGAGGCACAAAAGAAAGAAAATTGTTGTAGGGGTGATTTCAAACCACAGGGGCCAGAGACAATTTTAGACAGAACATGAACAAGACTGAGGAACAAGTCCAGAAATTAAGCAAGCTGGCTTAGATACCACAGGAACTGTCTTGAATTTTCATCCAAAGGTCACAACAAATGATTCAAATTGCTCAAAGTACCCTGCTGACCTTCTCTTCAACCCTCACACAGTCTGACTCCCATTATGTCTACTACCCAAACATTTCTTTAAATTGCACTCCTCAGCTAGGACAGGGAGCAGAAGAGTTAGATGTTCCATCATTTCAGGTCTACTGAGGAGTAGAAAGCAACACAATTCTCAAAGAAATCTACAGCCATAAGATTTCTAGCCTAATGCCCATAGACCCCCTTTACATTAACTTTGCATGCAAACTTCAGGCCCTTCTCAAATCCAAACCTGATACCTAATGGCTTCTGTACCACTAAAACAGTAGGTACCCTGGAAGAAAATGTACAGCTGCCTTAGGGAACTACATCACCACCTAACGATTGACATTCCTATGCAAAGCCCACCAGAAATACATAATCTACACCTGCGTACAGATCCTACCACAAGATCACTGACCTAAGAGCAATACTGGAAGTACATAAAAGGTGGATCAGGCTACAGGCAAGAAACAGAGATACAGATATTGACGGGAACACTTCAAAAGAACTTCAAAGAGGACATAGGGGTCTTCTGGGAGATTACATCTTTGTGACCAGCCCAAGCTCACACATGACGTCAGTAAAAGAGCTAGATACAATCTTTATAGCTAAAGAACAGGTCCACTCAGCCCCGCATCCTATCATATGGGCTCATTCCCTTTGCTTCATTCTCCTGAGACTTCTGTCAGTGTTCTTGCACTATTCTCACTACATAAAACACCAATAAAATACACTGGATAGCAACTCTTGGCCACACAGGAGACTGTATCATCAGCCTCCACTGCCAGAGCTTGCTTCTCAAGAGAGTTCAGGTACCAGCAGCTGCCGTGCTGCAGCAGCATGGAGTGAGCTGATACATCCAGCTTTTCAGGCTGGCTTTGAAGGCCGTGTGGAGGTTTTGACCACACTGACCAGACTGCTGTTGGTGTCTGGAATAACACCACTGGTTTATGCATTTCAACAGTACACTGAAGTACACTGCAGTTTTTAATTCAGGAAGAGAATTCCTCTGGTTCTTTCTTTTACTACCTTTCAATCAAAATGCAAGTTACAGTTACAGCTAAAGGTAATAGCTTTCTAGAGCTTGTTTTATTTTGTTTGTAAGGGACTTAGGAAAAGCTCTGAACACAGGCTTTGGTAAAATAAAATAAAGGCATCATATTGCAGTTAGCCACACCTAACTGAAATCTCTACCAGCTGGAAATCTCTCCTGTCTGAAAATCTTTCTCAGGCCAACAATTACCTGCTGGACCAGTAACGGGTGCAGTATTGAGTTGGAGATTTCCCAGAAGCTTTTGTTCCCATCCAAGCTTCTTCTGGCCACCTCTACTGGTGAGCAAATTGCTTGAGTCTGAAGTGGTACCTCGAGGTGTCTTCTCTCCGCTGACTAGAAAACAAGAAGTAACAGGTTAGTTTATCACTAAGGGTGGCTGAGTCAGTATGTAATCCAAAACTGAAGCTAAATCAAGGGCTGCAGGCTTCTCTGCTGAGAATAAGAGCCTGCGGTCATAGGATATAACACTATTAAAAGGAAAGGGCAGGCTGACTTTCCATTGCTGTTATGGAAGCTGTGACAAAAAAAACAGTAAACAGGAATGAGTGGTGGGCAAAACAGGAAGTGAATGAAAGCAGTCCTCCAATCCTCATATAAGTTGCTGGTCTGAGGTACAGAGTGACAGACCATTGAGCACATTTACAAATTAAGCAATTCTCTATGCCTAAGATTATGAGAGATGAGCCAGACACAAATGTTCAATAAAAAACTAAATGGGGTGAAATCTGGCAGCGGAGGTATAGACTGGGCATATTCTAGAGGCCAGTCAATCACAAAGTCTGGATCAGAATCCAAATTTTTCCCAAGAGTAAGAGAGAGTGAAAATCCTAGTTTCTGATTCAGAATTAAATGCATGTCAGTCCAAATAAAATAACCTTGTTCTAATTTAACTGGAGTATTGTGCCCAATGTTATTGCAAAGTTAGTGTCAATCACAGGGTGCCTGTCTTTTCCTAGCCAGAGTCCCAACTGTCATTCATTTTGATAACTGTCACACAGGAAACCAGGTCATGTGGAACTCTATAATCACAGACTGGCTTCTGCATCAGCTTGGGTGGTTAGGTAGGTGATGCTACCATCTCAGCTGGAAGCTGACTCTCCCACACCATATGTCTTACTACCTATCTATTGCCAAACTCAGAACCCATTCACTGTTTGGCTCCACTGCATCTGGACGGTCTTTTCCACCTAAGCACAGTTATTTCTGAAACATACCTTTAAATTTCAAGAGTCTTTTGAAGATAACGATACCCAATTCCTTCCCCACAGTTTCAACCCCTTTACAAATTTCAATTACCTGGCAAATAAAAGACAAGTCACTTGCAGATAAAACGAAAACTTACTTGTTAAATAACAATCCAGACTAAGGGAGACATTGTCAAAAGCAATAATGGCATCAGATCCTTCTTCCCATGAAGCGATGATCTGAAACCAAAACCTGCACAGATTGGAAGAAGAGGGATTAGATTCTGTTAAATAGATGAAACTCAGAGGTCTTCACAATTAAAGTAGTTTTAGATTGGGAAAAAGAAGCTTTTCTTTTCATATATAAAAATATTAAATTGACAGAGAAAGTATCCTCACCTGTAAGAAGCAAAGGTGATGTGAGGAGGGGAGCTGTACGTGCATATAGGTAGACAGATAAAAAAAATACAGCCCCTCTTCCCTCCAGAGGCATACAACCTGAAGCAGGTGCAAGTATATATGTGTGTGTGTGGACAGAAAATAAAATCCCCTGGCTTCTGACACCAAAAAAACCCCCAGACACCTAAGAGATTTTATTCTCACAAGTGATTTACATCCTAAAACATTTAAAAAAAAAGAAAAAAAAAAAAAAAAAAAAAAGGAAAAAAAAAATAGGGCATGGGTCCTGAAATCATTTGTAGGTTTTAAAAAGAGGTAGCAAACAAAAGGCGAAAACAGTTTAA
>JAAGNO010028669.1:59372-70631 GCA_033439905.1 Ceryle rudis | reverse complement strand
CAAAAGATTTTATTCTCAAAATTTATTTAGATCCTAAAAAAATTAAAAAAAAAAAAAAAAAAAAAAAAAAAAAAAGGAAAAAAAAAGTAGGCTATGGCTCCTGAAGTCATTTGTAGTTTCTAAAAGGAGCTAGCAATCAAAGGCTGAAACCAGTTAAAAAAGTATTTGGTGTCAATCCACCCCCTAGGAAGGCAAAGGATCTTTAACAGTCCTGGCAGTCACAAAAGAGGGGAACTGACACCGGGTGATCCATAGGAAGAGCAGAACTCATTATTTCCTTGTAGAAGCTGATCAGGTTTGCCTTAAACCATTTCCACACTCTCAGCTGGCTTTTGCTGGGAAGTTCTGCCATTCCTACATTGCCAGAAGAGAGATCACTGTATGTTCACCCTCAGTGATATTACAAGTCAACAGGAAGCATAAAAATAACTCACAACCAAATACTTCAAATCTGATATTATATTGACCATGCATTAATTTAGTGCACTCATGGATTTAGATTTTCTCTTGGCTTAGGAAGTTCATGTTCTCCCGATGTGTATCTGCCACATAAAATCATATTTACCCTGCTTGGGAAGGAGAATAATAATAATTAAAAAAAAGCAGCCAGCCATGGCCCAGAAGTCTGATACAAAGCTGAGAGGTTGCATCAAGACTATAAAACCATGAAACTAGAATAAGCTCCAAAAGAATACAAAATATTGTTTAAACCTCATTATCTGTTGTATCTGGATGTTTTACATCTGCAGAAGTTAAGCAGATTAAGTTAAGGGTCTCTTTAATGTAGATCTATTGCTGATGGTCCCTGCTTTATCTTTCAGATATAAGCATTTAGTCAGACGGTGAATTCTTGCAGGTATTCCAGTTTAGATAAGAAATTGATGACTGAACAAGGTATTTTTGAGGAGCAGCCCTATCTATTTAGAAAGGCTGTAGAAATCCTGTCTCTTCACTGCAACAAGAATCTGAACACCAGAATTTTTTTTCCCTTCTCACAGACTCTAATCCTTTATGCATAGAACTGTGTCTAAAATATTTTCTCTTAGTCTTTCAGTTGTCCTGTTGCCTCCTACTGTTTTTAAAATCTACCTCTCTTTTACTAGCAAACCAACCTTACAAAACAAAACTCAAGTGAAGCCTCTCTGCCCATACGTACATTTACTTTTGGAGAGCATGTTCCCGTGTTTTGAATGAGGGTTTTCACTGATGCAGCCTCAACAAGCATAACCAACTTCTATGTTGTCCTCAAATACAGCGCAGCTTTCACCACCAGAGATGACAGTGAAGTTCAGTATAAGCTAAGACATACCCTGGGGACATACGTGCCCTTTTGATATTTAGATTGAAGTGTGGTTGTCTTCTGAAACTGGTGTTCTTGCTAAGCTATAGATGGGGACGTAGAAAAACTGAACCAACCAAAGCAAAAACTTCAAAATGACAAAACTGCTGGTAGACCCTAGAAGGTGTGACAGGTGTAGGACAGAACACAGTGTTCACAACAGAAAACAGCTGATAAGAGTTACTATGTTCATCCTTCTCTATTGCTGGTAAAGCAAGCCAATGATGTTTCAACACTGAAATTTCTCACTCTTTGGAAATATGCATTGGGCACAGAAAGAGACTTTGCTAAAACAAACTTTTTATGTTCTAAAGACATGAGCAGCTGCTATGAAAGAGCAGGCAACTGACACAGTGGGCACGGTGAAGAAAGAGTAGCCCTAGCATCAAAGGAAACTCCAAACTCCAAACCATAATATTCCTTGCTAAATGATCCGTCTATCAGCTCAAAAGGTGGCAGCTCCATCCAAACAAATCTGAACATTACAAAAATGTATTTTTTGCTTTCCCAATCCACACAAAGTGCAGCTGCAGTCTGATGTTGACAGAGGCTCACAGTTCTCAGCTGGTATACCTGAAACGCATTGCTGGTATGTCTAGGAAGAGAAATGGCAGAAATACAAAATCCTGGGATATTTTTTAAACTGGCTTCCAACTACATTGTCTGTCCTCCTTCCCCCCTTTACTCCACTGCAACACTTCAAATGAAATTACAAGCTTTAGCATAAATATAAGCTTGTAAGTTCAAGACGTACCATGTGAGACTTAAACAAAAGCTGTTGAACAGACAAGTGGGCTCTGATCTTATTTTTCCTGTAAGTTACTGTGACAGCATCAGAGTTGACTGAAATGTATATGGAACAGGTCCTGAACGACCACAGGTCACAATCTGGTATGTTACGGAGAACCAGCACCTACCTTGGGCTGTAAACTACGAGCCAGAGCTCTGCAGAAGCTTCTCCTCCCTGTTGTGTGCTGTTGAAACCTCCAGGGAACAATGAGGTTGAAACGGATTGAACTACATGTCTTTCATCTGTCTGTGTCTGAAAACCAATGCCCTGCACACAGCAAACCTCGGTGATACGTTGAAGGGACCCCTGGAACTGAGTCTGATGTATTTGATCTTTGGTCTGTTTCTTGGGGATGCACGCTAAATGCCACTTGAAGATGTGGACATTTTGATGTGTATTTATGTTTGTAAGGTGCTAAACTGAGGCTGTGAAATTACAGTTACAAAGACAAATAATCAGTTCCTCGATGTCAGCTTTTCAATGCACTTCTGCAGCCTTTAGCTCAGGTTGCATAAGAGACAGATACTTCTGCAAAGAATAGTACACACCTTCTTCGTACCTCCAAGCAACTAAATACTTCTGAAAATAGCTTCAGGCAATTTTCTTGGCAGAACGTAAGCTTCATGCCCCAAGGTGTTATCCTTTGATGCACTGTTAATGTCATGCCTCGTCAGACAATAAAGGCTTGTTCTTATGAGAATTACCAAGTGTTCAGCCCCTAAGAACAGAGAGGCATGATACAAACCATTTCTGTCAGTGAAGGGATTGCCATCTAACGTGCCCATAAAAGAATGCAATAGGTTGCTTTTAACTTTTATGTACAGTTCATTTAATTTAAGAGACAGCCTTGATGATTTCACCTGTAGAAGCACTGGGACCAGAACACTTGAGAAGTTTCCTGAAGTTCACCAGGGATGAAAAAAAATACAGAAATGCCTCCATCATACAAAAATCATGTGAATGTTAAACACTGTTAGGACCATCAGTGCTGCTCTGGTTGCCTATTAATCCGATAATTTTTTTTCCCTAACATGAATGTGGTTTCAGTACAAACTTCTCTTGAGACCGGCATTTCTGCAACAAATAGTTCATCTTTTTCTCTTCTCCAGTTTAATGCCACTATTAATTTAGAAATATGATGTCTTTAAAATTCTATTGAAACAAGATCATCAGTTAACCAACATTTCAATCATTAGCTTTCATGGGTTTAAGTTAATGGGCTAATTAAGGGAAATCTAATCAAAACTGAAGATGAAAATGTCACCCATCAGTGCGATGGAAAAAACCCCACAGACAATCTCATTCCCTTGTCCCCTCCTTTTTTATTTTATTTTTTTCTTTCTGTTTGATCCCTGAAATCAATGAAATAACTCCCTTTGACTTTGGTGGAAGCCAATACTGAATCACCAGAAGCATGTGCAGTGACTCAGTACAACGCTGGAGGTGACAGCGTCTCTCTGGTATTTTTGCAAAGATCAAAGTGGGGTATGCTGCCTGCGCATCCAGTACTTCAACTGGCACCTATACAGCACAGATACTGGTCCACAGCACTAGTGCAGACACATCCACTGCAAACACAGGCTCTGTGATGAATGCCAATGAAAGAGTATTCCTGAAGGCAATTATACGGGAGCAGCAAAATTAGTGCTGGCAAGTTTGTCATAACTTTGTTGCTTAATAAATCCCAGCAACTTCCTCACACGGACTCCAAATCCTCATCAGATATGTCTGTGTTTGTAAGCTAGATTTCTTCATAGGAATGAAAATATGGCTGCTAAGAAAGGCTTTAATGGCTCCGATATTAGAAAACTTGTTACCTGAGGACTGGTGGAAATTACTTCTTATCTATCTCCTCTTTGACCCCAGGAGCACAGCTAGAAAGGAGTTCCTTAGATGTATAACAACTGGGAAGTACAAGTTACATTCTGCAGAGTGGAGTGTCATCTGAGCCATGAATGCAACTGATATCAAGGCCTTTTTTTTTTTGTTCCAAATCTGTTTGAGGCAGAGTGAAAATGCTGCACCGGGTGGACAAAAAAACCCCATAATTCAAATCTCTCCTTTGAGGAACATCGGCTTGGCTATCTGAAGGATACAAGTTTTGCATAAATTCAAAAGCCACTCAAGGGTGACTACTGAGTCACAGATATGAAATGGCACAAAAGGCATAAGAAATAAGCTTTTCTAAGTTTGTTTCTTTGGCCCAGCCTGTGAAACTTGAATCCAGATGAAAAATTCCTTGAAAGATAGGACCACAAATATTCTAACTCGGTTAAGTCTGACAGAAACAGGATAACATCAGAACTTCTGGGCTGTAACCTTCCATAATCCTTTGAATCTTGGGTTTTATTTATGTGGTCAGTATTTGAGGTTCATCACATCATCCTGTTTTTTTCTGTTCCATTATTTCTTTTTGCTTACTTATTTTTTTTTTTCTTGCTCCTAACAGAAGACTGGTTCCCCTGAAAATACCTGTGGTTTTTTTACAGAGGAAAATACAGAGCTAAAAATGTGAAAATACACCTACAGTTATGTTGGTATAGCCTCCATGAGAACAAACTGTTTTGCTTATGTCACCTGCCCTTAGTTTTTAATTGCACAGAAGTGTTGACTTTTGGGTGTATTATAATCTCTCTGGTTATTTCCGGACAGAAATAAAAAAAATTCTCCTTGAATTGAAGACCCCAGAAAGCTGATTTTGTGCAAATTCCGCAGATCCCTCCTACAGTAGCAACTCCGGATTCCACCTATATAGTCCCTTACTCATACAGACAGTTCAGGTTTCTATTAGCCCGACACAGGCAGTCGTCTTCTTGCCATTATTTTAGAAAGGCTCATAATCATTATATTTTTTTTTTCTTTTTATCATAAAGATAGGGATTATTAACCAAGATTGAACGTTAATCTCCTCTGTATTCAATCCCCCATGCAGTGACACGATCACAGCATGCCTGCACGTCCAGATCCCATTTCATAACTTGTAATGTTTTGCCTCTGATGGAACTGATTTTTCTCTCTACCTAGCTAAAATAATTATGGCTGAACCTGCTTGAGACTGAGGCACTTACGGAATGGGGAAGTTTCAGGTCACTAACCCTTATTACATCCAGGTTCCCATTAACTTCTCTGTTACAAATGATGCATTGTTAGCTCACTTCACAAAGGAAAACTTAATATTTGGGATAAAAGACACACTTAGGTGGAATGAGATTATTTGGAGAAATATAAGCATGTTAACCAAACTCAGTTACAGTGACAGAATTGCCATGCATGAAGTTACTTAACAGCTAGTAATAAAGTTTGAGATTCAAAGGTGCTATTAAAGGCAACCATCTAGAATATATACACGTACAAAATCTGTCACCAAAACCCCCTTTTTTGGATGAACAGAACAGTCATCAGCAGAATAACTATTTCAGGAGGGGGCAGTTAATGCTACAGGGCAGAAGAGCTGTGATATAGGCATTAAAGTCTCACTCTGTTTTGAACAAAGTACTGTGGGACCAGGTGAGAGCAACAAAGGCTAGGCTTGTTGGATGAACAGAAGTAGAAAGAATAAAGAGATCTGGGTGTAGATGTGCCCAGTTAACATATACATGGTAATATGTAGGGAGACATGTCTAGCTTGTATGGAGGGTCCCTGTTTCTTCAGAGGAAAATGGGAAGAAAGCTCAGGAACAACACAAAGCAGACAAGATACTGGGTACAAAATGTTGCCAAGAACTTTCCTTTTCTTTTTCTTCCCTCATGGGGAACCTGATGTCCAAAAACTAATTAGGAAGAAAATCTGAATGGAGTGTGAGGGAGAGATGGAGTAATGCAAGAAGAAACTATTAGACAAGATTTGCTTAGCCACAGCTGGTAGAAATACAACAGAGTGGTATGACTATGAGACAACTTCTTTTTACTGCAGCAGTGAGTGAGATGGTCCCCAGCTGCTTTGGCTGCCATTGAGATTGAAGCTGCTGAAGGAGTCAGACAGAACAAAGGATCTCGCTCCCAGGGACTGAGAGGGAATCTCATTTTGATGAGGAGACAAAAAACTGAGGAGCATCAGCATAGTTCATAAAAATCCAGCAAGCCAACAAGACTAGAATAGGTAAAGAAGGCAGTTTAAAGAAAGAAAGTACAAACATCTGGACATGAATTTTGAGTTGTAACAGAACATCACCTTCTGGGGTAACTTAAGCCTGTAGATATTTTTGCTTTCTTCATCAGGATGGTCACACCCATACCTAGCCTTCCAGGTAAGTCACATTTTTCTCTTCTAATATAATAAAATTCCTCAGTCTGTGTTCAGGAGAAGGTCATCAGCAAGAAAATAATTTTGAAGTTCTGTGAGTGTGGTGGGTCCAAAAGAAAATTGTTTTTCACTTTCTGAATGTGCTGCCCTGTTAAAAGGACACAGGCCCTAGTCTTGTTATCAATGACAAGGTAAATGGTGCTGCTGCTTTTGACTGAAAATTTAGTTTCTAAGGACCTCAAGTAAACTCCTCCTCTCACTCCTCCTTCCCCCATCTGGCCATTCCTACAGAAGATTGGCTACAAAGTTAGACTCTATAATGCCAAAAAAAAAAACCAAACCAAAAAACCCTTAAGAAGAAAGGAAGACAAGAACACCTTTCTAACCTTTAGACACATTTACATTCCTTTCATATTTCTATACAGTCTTCTATCAGAAGACTCTACTGATGTTGGACTGGTTGCTACAAACATTTGCCATTTTTATCAGGTTCCTGTCACAGACATTACAGCGAGATCTTTAAAGAAAGGGACAGGTTCAGTAGAGAATATAGACCTTAAAAGACCAGAGCAGGTATGGTCTGGCTTATGTGGACCCCACTTCCAGGCAACTCCAGTCAGGTGGTAGATGGACCTACAGAACATTTTGTCTACATGCAGCTCCACACAACTGGCCTTGGCTTCACCAAGGGAACAGAAATCAAGAGAATTAAAATTTGTTTCTTAAAGCCAGGCTTCTATTTTTCCAGCCAGGTTTCAGCCTATTAGAGGTGATCCTTTTACGCTGTATAGTAAAACAATTGATAGGCAGGTTGTGATAATAGGCATCAACCTACAGTAAGCTCCAGAGAATCACTTTGTTAAATGTGCTTGCATTTTATCTACGTGCTATAACTTAACCATACAGTTAAACTAACAATGTCTAATTATTAGCTACACAAATCACTCATCTTCAATTACACTGTTTGCTCTTGCTGTCACATTCCCACGACTGCATCATTATTAAAATTTAAACTTGCGTTTACTTAAGTGTATAAAAAAAGCAAGCCCAAACTACCAACTACAACAGAGCTTTCAAGACTCTGGTTTCTTCTTGCACTTCTGTGAAGTTAAAAAAGAACAATCCTCAACAGGTTCATCACATACCATTGGAAAGCAAACAGTAATTTTACAACAGATAAAATGAATTTACAGTAATGCAGTTCTCTACTGTCAACCCAAATATTTTAGCACTGCATTACTGTGTGAATTCCACTAAGTAAAAATGACCAATTCTCTAGCTTTCACTAATCTGTGCAGGTTATTTGATTTTCAGATAATTTGTCCTTCAGGGAGGTGTAGATGGCTCTACAGGAGCCAAACAACGCACATCAAGGATTGCTACTTCATGATGAGTGTATTTAAGTGGCATGTTCGAATACAGTATTTCTGGAAACTGCCTTTTACCTCTGGTAGGCATGGTCTGTTCATCCAACAGTTCAAGGAGCTCTTGCCCACAATTGGATCCTTTAATTGTAGCTGCTTTGATGGCATATCCTTCACCAGGCCCTCTGCCCTTCCTCCTTCACACACAGAAGATACTGAGCATCTGAAACTGGGTTAAAGCTCTCTTAACCCACACACCACATGAGCTGACTCTCAAGACTGTTTTGCCAACACCTTCCAAATGAAGGAAGCTAACTTTTTTGAAGATGTAAAAAGACAGGACTTCAGCCTCTTTTAAGTCCACACAGAAAATGTAAGACCTCACACGGGATGAAACTGCAATTGGATGCTTTCCTAAGGATCAAATGGGAGGAAAGAAGACAATTCTCTCCTCGTGTTCTTGGAAATTAAGCATGTGTCCAGGGTTGCCCAGGCTAATGCAGCACTAGAAATCTGACATCCCTCAGTCCCAGTTTAGCTTCTTTGTCATTCTCCTCCCTACTTTCTGTTCCTGCCAAATCACCTGAAATGTGCTAGCTGTGATTTTCTGCCAAAATATAATTTCCCTCAACAGCCTGAGGGATATCAAACATTTAAGAAATGTCTGTTTCTAAAGATAGAGCTGATCTAATTTCTTGGAAGTCTTCCTAATGACTTTTTGAAGTGCTGTAAGACAAACATGGAAATTATGTCTAAGCAGCTTTTGAACAAGCATATTTTTGAGCAGCTTTAGAGCATATTATCTTGTTATTAATAACACTTTCCATTCAGCTTCCCAATCACAATGGAATATGCTTTAATTTTGTGTGGAACAGGTACACTGGTGTGCTTTATTCAAGACCTTTACTTCTGTGAGGTGATTTTAAAGTTTCAGCACCTCCTGTAGGAATATATGCAGTATCATGCTTCTTCTAACACATACCCTCATGGCTACTGACACAGGAACCAATTAGATAAATACAGACACAGCAAGATTTCAGCAGCACCAGCATTGTGTTCACATCAATTAAATACTCCTTACAGTGCAATAATACTGACATTCACCTCCAAAGTATATATACTGCAGTCTCCCCAGTACCATTTTGGTGTACCCTTCCATGGAGTTCCTTCCCAATTTGTACATCAGTCCAGATTTCCTAAGAAACGGGTTTTGAGATGGTGAGAAAAATGCCTGCAGTATTTCCAAGTCTCACAGAAGATTTCTTCCTTCCCAGGAAGGACTGGTTTCAGCTAAATCAATCTTAGAAAAAAATTAAAACAGTACACTTTCTGTGAATAAATAAGGACAAAAATGTCTCAAGAGACACCAAAACTTCAAAGTTTTCCTTGCTTATGTCTTAGCCTCCAACAAACTCTCTTCCCTCAGTGAACCCATCTGTTTTTCTCTGTAAGTAATGTGGAAATAAGGGTGTCAGCACCTTATACATAATAGTCAGCACGGTGTTATCAGTTGAATCTGTGATTCCACATGAACTTCTGTAGCCTGGCTCCTAAGATCAAAGTATTCTCTGCCTGACGGTGCAACCAGAGAGAATTTAAAAGAAAGCAATAGCATAAGAGTACAGAATAATGCAGGTACAAAACATTCCCCTGGCAACATTAGAAAATAAATCACATAAATAATAATGGCAAAATATACCATTCTTCAAAGGAAACACAGCTGAAGGGAATGAAGGAGCCAGGTATTTTTACAAATGGTGCTTCAGCAGTGACTGCGCAATAAGCCTAATGCTGATATTTTTTAAAACTTTGACGCACACATATTAATTATACATTCAGGATCGAAGCGTTGGCAGTGTCCTTGCTGTATTTGCAGCCTACGTGCGTCCCCAAGAGTCAGCAAGATAAAAGACATATTCATACAATGTTTGTTCAAACTTGTATGAGGCAAACTATCCCTTAATGAAATCCATTATTTCTAGGGCACAGATTTTCACAAAGACAAAGGACACCAGTGCTCCTGACACAGACTGTAGATGCATCTTAGAGCCTAAGGGCCAGGGCAGCAGGAGGTGAAGTATGCCTGTGTCTTCTCTATAAACAGCATAAGCCAGAGTGCACACAAAAAGTAAACAATGAAGAGTATTCCCTTAAAGCTGACTTGTAAGAAACAGCTAAAACAACACTCTTTAAATAAGCATATGCTACCAGATTAAGCATATGCTACCAGATAAACCTTTCATGCTTAAAGTCAGAATACAGTCACAACTGAGACAGCCCTTTATTAAGCTCAGCCTCCTGTTACAGCTAACACAAAGGTGTTCAGATGCATCCTTGTCTAATTACGCAGCAAATTCTTCTCCCATATCTTTCATCCTCAGATCTAAACACATTGAACACTGGGGATTATGATACACAGAGGAAAAATCAACTATGGAGCTCACATCCACCTCTAGCAAACCACACAGGAGGGTCTAACACGCCACATAAAGCAGTATGTGAGGAGAATCATTATCTCCAGTCAGTGAAATGGAGAAACAGAAGTTTAAGCACCTTGCTGTAGACTACACATTGACCCAGTCTGTGAACCGAGACCACCATTCAGGAGTTCTAAAATTGGGTGCTTTGCTCTAACTACTCGGTTATTCTCATTCCCCACCTCTAACAGAAGATGCTTCAGGGAAAGAAAGCCCTTTGTCCCCAGGAGAGAACAACTTCTAGGAGCAACGCTGGCCATTTGCATTCCCAGGTAGCTAGCAATGAAATGACTGATCACCATGAAGGAGAATGATGAGGAGACTCATACCTATCCAGTATGTCTGGGAGAGGTAAGATCATCCACTGCCATATTCCCAAACCTTCGTTGTTATCTGAATGCCAGAACGTGCGGCTCTGTTCCTTTCCTGTCTTGTTCTCAAACAGCACCAGGGATATATTTCCCAGCAAGACACCATGGATGAGCCATGACATTCGTAGCTAGAAGAAAGAAGGTGTATGAGATTAAATATCACAAACATTATCCAAAAGTTAACAAAATTCCCGACTCTTCTTTCTTTTCTATGCTTTCTAATCACCCAGAAGTCAATTCTCCCTCCCTTATGCTCATGTAATCCCTTTAGAAAACTCCAGAGATGTGGAAGCCTGTAATACTTAGTACATGCTGTTTAATACTGGAACTACTTGTGCTTCTTTTTGGTAAAGTTGAGTCCAAAACATCTCTGTTTCAGCTTTCACATATACATCTGTAATTTTAAAGGGATAAGCTAATAACTCTGTTATCTGCAGTACAAAAATCACACTGTACTAAGAGGCCACCTGAAAGATTCAAGGTAGGACTAACAATTTTTTCAGCAACAATCTTTTATATTCTATCAGCAGCAAAAACATAGGGAGAATAGTTGCAGTAAGCAGACATCACTAGCAATCACATCCTTATCCCCCTGATACCCTTTTCAAAGATCAGGTTTTCCTTACCTTTTTCCAACTTTCTACAGAGTTTTCACTTTAAGTTCAGTAATAATTA
>JAAGNO010028669.1:22264-37993 GCA_033439905.1 Ceryle rudis | reverse complement strand
TAGAAAAAGAGAGAAGCCATCTTCAAGACAGTTATTGAAGGTCCTAAAGTATCTAGATTATGCAGCACAATTACACAGTATTCAGGCACAACAAGTTTTCGGAAAACTCAGGCTGCTATCTATCTTTTGCTGTATTTTATTAGACTATTTACTGCTGAAGAAAACAAGAGGAATTACTACAGAAAGACAGGGGAGCTGGTCAGAGACAAGCTCCTGGCTCTACTCATTTTTCATCTTCGAAGTTTTCTCCTTCCTCTCCCTTCTGCCAGATGCTGTGCTACATTTTGATTAAAAGCTCTAACAAACTACACATCTCATAATTCTGTAAAGCATTTAGCTGTTTAGGCTCTACTTCCTTTGCATTTTTTATCAGGACTTTGGAAGAGATGAAACACTAAGAGCATCTTAAGAATCTTCTGCAGACCTAATGCAGGTGAGTGCAGGAACATATCAAATGGTCCGCTCCAGGCAGACGTCCAGAGAAACTGCATGTGTTACAGAGATTACTGGTCTTTTGATAGTACTGCATTAGTCTACTAGTGCTACAGTCTCAGGCATTAAAATTCAAAACAGTCAATGCTTTTGGAAAAGGTGGATGCCGTCTAGGGGTTTGGGTTTACTCACTGCACATATGTCCCTCATCTTCTCCCTCAGCGCAGTCCCTGATGAAGTCACAAGCTTGTCCCAGCCTGATCACCGTTCCATTCCAGCAGCTGAAGGAACCCTCCAGAGCCATTTTTGAGACAGAAGCAGATCCTAGAGAAAAAGAAAACAAAACTCACTTCAGATGACTGAATTGCCTTCCTCTCAAGCATCAGGTCATAGGACCCTGGATAACACTAAAGAGAAGAGCATTTTGTGAAATGTCCTCAAACCAGCAATTACTTGATAAAATAATTAGTTTATTTTGTTTGACTTGTTCAGTCTTGTAAAATATCTAATGGTCCACCTGACAGAGAACTTCAGTTCCCCAGGCACTTCTGGTGTTTTAACTTGAAAGACATTTTTGACCTTTGAAAAGTAGCTTGAAATCCTGTGGTACTTCTCAATAATAACAAAATATGCGTGATAGATTTTTAATTGTATGTGAATTTTCTGCTAGACTGACATCCTGAAGGCTGATATCCTCTCTGTCTAGTTCAGGAATACCATAGGTATATGGTCTGGAACGTACACAAGTTTTCATCATACCCTCCTATCAAGATATATTACCTATGACTTGGATGTCAGGGAGTCCACAGCAGACTAAGAAACAAAAATCACCTTTTGATCTATGCTAAGCAGCAAAGGCAGCTAGCAATGTGGAAAGGACTCAACTCTTATGAAATGAGTTCAGTGAACACTACAATCAGAGGCCACTATCATCCACTCAGAAATGATCTCACGCACTTGTCCCTTAGCACCATCCTTTCCTGGAGGCACTGGATTCCCTTGAGAGCTGAGGTCAGAGATCATCCAGCCTGACAGGTATAATTTTCCTTACTGTAGGAATTCTCACATCCCAACATTTTTTATTGTAGCCAAGCGAGATACTTAAAAAAAAAAAAAAAGGAAAAAAAAAGAAAAAAAGAAAAAAAAAGAAAAAAAAAAAGGACCTGTCCTAAAGAGAGACATGCTCTGCATCAGCTACTTGGAGGGGGCAGGAATTAGTACAGCAACATCCTCCAGTCAATGCATATGGAGGATGTCAAGCTTGAGAAGCGTAAAAGCCTCTTCCACAAAAATCTTGGTGTAGATGTATTTCACGGAAACCTTCCTGACTCTCTGCAGAGATGTTCTTCCCGTTCACTACCACTAGAATCCAAGCCTAAAATTATGAAAAGGTCTGTGCTGTGAATTCCTCACTACAACAACTCCTACCCTGTCTCATATTAAATGGGTAAATGCTCGAGATTAAACCAAAGCCTCTGGGCAGAGTGAGCCATTGTTTGCCTAACTCATCCATGCTTGCTAAACAGTGCAGCTACATCATGTTCTCTGGTACTACAGGGAGCTGGGAATCACTGGTGATTCAATTAGATGTGCACTTGATACTTTTATTTATATTGCCTGCCAAAACTAAAAATTAATGAAGCATGTAGGAAAACAACCACTATTTCTCTTCAAGCTTATTTTATGGCGCAAATCAATTCAGGAGTGGGGGGAATACATGCCAAACCTTTTTAATAAAGAGCCCAGGCTCCCGAAAAGGGTGTTCTGTGTTATTGTCAGCTCAATTTTTTTTGACTGCCTTAGAGCAATTCTGCCTTGCCGCATACAGGCTGCACAGTGCCCTTGTATTTCAGTCAGGGTCAAGGCTGACTACAGAGGAGAGCTTTGCAGAAAAAATAGACCCATGTAATTCAGAGCTAGGTGCTGACAACTTCTGCAGGCCCCTTGGTAAGGGTTTAAGGCAATGGGAACATACCCTCCTTGGCCTTGCTGTGCTCCTTGCAAAAATGCACTGAGAGCCTTCCCTATGTCAGAGGCAAAGCTCTTTGCATTTCACAAACCAGTTACAGAGGGCTCGGGTCAGTGTGCAAACGGATGCAAGAAAAGTGTAAGAAGTGACTCTGGTAACTCAGCAGGTGATTCCTTCTACTAGGGGTATGCAAAAAACCTTTATGGCACTGTGCTACTGGAAAGAGCACCTAATGAAAAGTTAAGAGACAAGGCCCAGAGCACTTGCATAAGGTTAGTAACATCATGACACTCTTAAAAACATTGAAGTCCTACTCCAATTCATAAGTACTTTTGTCTCTGAATTACCCTGCACATGGTTTTAAAGAAATGCCCATGTTAATTACCAGTTCTCACGCCCCACTCAGTTTATCTGCAATCTTTTCAGCAATGTTCGTGGTTTATTCCAGCAGCTGCTGTGATATGTTATGTAGAGATTCAGAGGAGGGGGTTATTGTAGGCATTGGAGTTGTTCTCCAATTGTTACTCAATTCTTTATGACTTTATAAAGGTGCTCAGTTTTCCAAGCACATGACTGCATTCACACTAATAACAGAACCAAGGCATTCAAGAGCACTATCTTCCCAGGTATCTTTTTTGCAGCCCTGGAGCACAAATCTCCTGAAGTCAACCAACTCTAGTACTTAAAAGATGTCAGTTGCAACTAGTCATCAAGCAATTCCAGGAGCTTTTCTTCCAAAACAAAGCACCAGCTTTGCATGCTTATTCATCTCTGTAGAGACAAGGCTTGAATTACCTCAGATTTGCATTAGACGCATATATACATACTCCTTGTATAGGTTAGAGAACACAAATAGCAAAGCTGCAGCCTGCGGAATGGCTGGGCTCTGTGACAGCGCGTGACTTACTCCTGTCTCCTGTTTGCTTGCTTACTGTGTGTACAAAGGCAAAATGAATTGGTTAAAGGAGATAATTAACTAGTAAAACAAATAGATTACTAAAAATAGCCCGAATACAAATGACCCTTTTAATAGGCCACTTGCTACAGATGTTTGCATTCAAGCTCAAGGAAACTTATTTTTTAATTAAAGTATTTTGTAACAAAAATAGATATTTCCCAGCACAAATCTCTCCTGGCAAGGTGAGCTAGAATGACCTGGATCACTAAGTCAAGTGGCAGCAACTCACACACAGAAGATGCGTAAGGAAAGGAAAGGAAAGGAAAATGAATGGTATCAAATAAGCATCAAAATAAAATTTGTGGGAGACATCCTTTATATTTACAGCAGTGTTTATGTAGACAGTGGCATCCATAAATTATAGCAGTCATTAAGCTGTACCACGGCTGGCTTGGAGTCTTATAAATCATTATTTAAACAGCAACATTAAACAAATGGCATTTCAGGCTCTAAATTGAAAGGAGAAACAAACAACTCCTTGGAGAACAAGTGCTGACTTTGTATCTCACAGGTCCTGCTTCTCAACACAGTCCAGCTTTGGCAGTGTTCAAACCCAGGACATGAATGACAACCTGGGCTCTTGACTGCCCATGCTTTTGGACTTAGTTCCCATACAGCAGGATGAAAATCATGTGGTTTGGCCTAATGAAAGATAAGCAACTTTCTGCTCAGACTGTGGGGCCAAAGGGAATGTATTTCACTCCTTAGCAGATTTTCTTTGACTTGGGTTGCCTCTCCTCTCCTCTCCTCGACCAGCAGACAAACTGAAGTGCGCTGGCAAGCTCTGGCAGATCTGTCTCTGAGGAATGTGGCCAGAAAGATTGTGATGTTTGATAACTGCAAAATGGGAACCTTCAACTTACTGCCACCACACTTGGCCAGGTGGGATGGAAGACTGAAATTCTTACAGGTATTCACAGAGATATCCCTTATCTTGCAAACTGGCTATGCCACTAATTATCATGCAGGATTAGTCAAGCTGAACATAATTATACCTTCAGGTGTTACATTTAACTTCTCTGGCCATAATTTTCGATGCTACCAAAAGCTTTTGAGACCAACAGAATCAGGTAAAGCCCTCCTACTCAGCACACAATAAAACAAGAGCGCTTAACAGGACAAGTACTTGGCTGTTGTTTAAAAACCCTGTAATTTGTACTCTGCAAAAAAAGGTGAACAGAAATTGCGAAGACTTGGGATGAATGTGCCCCCTCGTGCATGTTTTACCAACAAGCAGCTGCTCTCTGGGGTACCCCTATGGATCTCAGTTAGACATGGCTAAATTGACTTCAGTGGTTCTTGGAGCAAGACCTTGTATGCACACAAAGTGAAAAATTTCCATTTTTAATTCCTGTATGTAGTAAAAAATATCTACCCATGGAATCCACCATGCTTATCTCACATATGCTACCTCTCAAAAAAGAAATCTTTCCTACTATTTAACGACACTTCTTAAAAAGTATTTTCTCATGGGCCCCTGTTGCAGTCTAACGTTCCTTCACTAAAAATCAGGGATTGGTGCAATGTCACTTACAATGCTTATCGGTCACACGTGTTTGTCATTAACCTCTCAATTTTATCTGCTTCTCCTTTGATTTTAGTTCAAGGCATTGACTAAGAGATATTTAAAAGGAGAATACTTGGGGGATTTTAAACCTTGTGTGAAACAAAGAAAAGCTGCTGTCTAGCTATGAAAAACCAGTGAGAATTCAGGGGAGCTTCTGATTATGACTTGTCATTTCTGATGGGTGCATAATTTCCTCACTCTTCAACTCCAACCTTCCAGCCTTATAGCTGCACAGATATTTGAAGGCTGATGGCTCACTTAGTGCTAAAGATAGCCATATTCCAGGACAAAATTTCTACTGACAGGAGTCATCAATACTCCTGCTTTCACCATTAGACTAGTTGAAAGGTATGAAATAAAGGAAGTAGGAAAGTGAAAGCAGAGAAAGACAAGTTCATGTTTAAGGGAACTGAAGCCATCCTTGGTAAATGGCCATTGAACTCTCAACATAATATAGGGCAGATCACATAAATCAAAACATTCACAGTGAGCTACACTGCCCTCAGTTTCCAGGCACTCACCCCAGGACACCTGTATTCAGATCTTCAGAGAAGCCAAGCAGTCGCAGCTGCAAATGAGACCAGTGAGAGAGAGACTTGGAAAACATAACATCCTCAAAAACTACTTCTGAAAAAAGATTGGACTCCAGGTTTCTCACACCAGGCAGCCAATATCAGTCAACACTTCATAATTTCTGACTTTAATCTTTGTAACAGCATCGTTACTGTTGCTTGTCATTGCCTAAGGATGCAAGTGAAGCCACATTTGTAAGAGGAGGCGATCTCTTTTTATTAGACTGCCTGATATGGGCAGAAAAAGCAGCCCATGTTTGTATATGCCTGAAAGCTTGCCCATTTTTCCGGTTACATAATTGGCTTTAATCTTCTTATTTAATTTCCTATACATAAAATCGGAATAAACTAATCACAAGAGCTCTGTGATGTTCATTTCATTAACATTTGTAAGGAATTAAGATGTTATGATAACATAGCCATGAAAAAAAACCTGTAAGGAAATTATTTAATCTGTCTTCACAGTGCAGTTTGAATAATTTACAGTACAAAATGAACAGGGCCGTGATGAAGGCAGGACAGAGGGTAGCAAATAACTTCACACTGAGGGAGCACCCCCTCCCCAGCATGCTAAGGGCACAGCATTCCCACAGTGAGCTACTCCAAGGTGAGAAATCTTGCTCTGAGCCACGTAGAAACAGAATTTTCTTTTCATGGAAAATGTCAACATGTCAAATGTATCTAACCATAAAATAAAAATGCCCAAATTTCTCACAGAACAAAAGCTTCAGAACAATTCTGGGTTGGAAATACTGATTTAAGAGTTTTCAACATATAACTAAATGTTGTCATAAACCCAAGGAACTGGAAAACGTGAAGTCGGACAAAGATAAAATGTTGGGCAGGAAACCCAAGTGGAAACTTACTGGTTTGGAACTTACTCACGTCACTAATTCCACCAGCTCCGTTCTAACATGCTCTCCCTCTCTGCTGCTGTTTCAAAGTAGGGGTGTTATACATAGTATACAAATTTTAAAGTATGATTTCTTGCACCGAAGAAAATATCACAGCATGCCTGAGCCGGTGGCACTTGTTCACTGCCACGTTTCAGTAGCATGAACTTTCTACAGAGCCATACAGCATTCAGACTAGCCAGGTCCTCTGCTTTCTCTTGGAAATGCTTTTTGACCAGTTCTAGTTCTTTCCTTATCTTTTGAACGAAGGACTTCCCAATGGTAATGTTTCTGTGCTGTAGCTTTCCTGAATTTACAGCAACAGCTATCTTCCCTAAAACTATGATGAAATACGAATGTGGAATAAGAAAGTTAGCTATATCACACAGTTTCTCATTTCTCAATTAGGGAAGCTGACTGAAGATCTGATATTTATCTTCATAGCTCCTGAGACAACAAATAATTGCTGAGTACAATAAATGACAAAATAAATGACAATGAATGTTTTTCTCTATCAATCTTGCACAAAATCTAGCTGCTTTTTTTGTTTTTGTGAGGGCTCATGGTAACATGTATTTTTTTTCTTGTGATTTGCTTACCAATGAATAAGAAGCTCCAGCAGAACATCCAAAAATAGTAAGCAAGTAAACAGCAGCAGAGAATTTTACAATGTGTGATTTTTCCAGCATGCAGTGGTATCTACATATTTTGCAGTATCTACAACATTTAAAAGGGCCAAAAGAGATGGTAAATACTTGTTCCCAAATACCTATGAAACACTGTGTATGCAAAGTTATCAGACTGTTGTAGGTTTGTTTTTTTTTTTTTTTAATTTCATTTCATGCAGCAGATCTTTAAGGTTTTCATCCCTAAATATGAACAACTGGACTTAGAACTATATAACAGGATAGGGTAATTTTGTTAAAATCCCAAATTGCCTTTCTTTTGATTGTTTTTTGTTGCCCTTGTTTTAATATCAGAATGCATTTCTGTGACTTCCCGTGAATTTTTCAACATACAGACCTTGGAGGGGGAACACAATAAGGGCCAACTTCTATTACTATCTCTGCCATCCCCATTAGACCTCTCTGGGTCTGAATAAACTTGGAGACCAGCTCTTATCAGCCAGCAACCTTACCCACGGGAAACACAACCAGACTGATTGCTAGCTCTCTGGAAGATGAATGCTGCTTCCCCTGTGCAGGAGACACTGACAAAGTCATGAGGTGGGTTAAGATTTCTAAGCTTATTTATAGACAACAGGAGCAGATTTAACACAGGTCCACTCTCAACATCAGACGTGGAACTGAACAGGAAATAAAACAAAGCTACTGGAGAAAACCCAAGAAAATAGTGCTTCCAAACTTCATGCATGTCTCTTGGGTGAAATATAAGAGTTGACTAGATAAGAAGTACATGTAATTTTCCACATTTTGCTTCTTGGCTTGGTTCAAATCCACTCAATTATTTAAGTTTTATCTTTGCCTGTTCGGGTTCCCCAGTTCCAAGCACAACAAAGTCTGCTACTATACGTAGAGGAATTTTTTTCAATTCTTGGTTCTTAAAAACACCACAAAAAGCCCCAGAGAACAAACCCAAACCATCAATAACATTTTAAAGATGAGGAAACTGAGGTACACATCAACCAATTTCAATTACTTAAATGAGACTGTAAATTGTGCAAATCAGACTAAGTTTCTGCCTCCTCTTCCAGTTTCTGCTAGATAGACTGAAGTTGCCCAGATCCAAGAAAAAAATCCAAAGGAAGGAGAGACTGGGATAGACAACTTGGATGATCAAGAACAGAAACCATGCAGGTCGGATACAACCTCTCTCTGAACCTGCTGTAGTAACATCTCAGTAATCTCAGTCATATGCTTTTAGCACTGCCAACCAATCAAAAGAGGTATATTAGTATGCCCTGTCATGAAAAATACAAATAGAGGTATGGCACTTAATCGTACTCAAACATCATTTTAGATAAGAATCACATTTTTCACTTCTAAAATGCAATTCTGCTTCTATAACTGTTTAAAGCAGTATCTCTTCTTTAGCTGTCAGCAGTATTAAATTAAGGTTTATGGCCTCACTGCAAATCAGTTGCTGGGCCAGATGGGTGGAATGTCACAAATCAGCACAACCACAAGCACGCATGTGTGGTCCCTTTCAGCAGGGTGTAGCGGTGCATCCTCATATCACAGCCAAATCTTCTACAGTGCAAAGCAGTAGCCCTGCTGCAAAAGAGCAATAGTTGTTCCAGGTAGAAGCAGAAGCTTGCCAGGGAAGAAAGTTTCATATCATGCCCCTCTCCACTATGCCCACCTCTGCAAAACTCTGCAGTAATTCAAGTGCAACAAATTGTCATCGAGGGGCTAATTTCCACTTTGTTCAAAAACAGAGTAACAATACCTCAAAAACTCAAAGCATAAGCAAAATGAAAATGCATGTGAGCACCTCCTGCAAGAGACAGCAATAGGATTGGCAACACTTAACAGGATTGCCACTGGAAAGGACTTAACGTGGATGGAGGCTATCCAGCTTTCAGTTCGAGGGAAGCAAAAGGAAACGCAGCAGTGTCACCCTACCTCCACACACCCCTGAACATCAGTACGTTGGTAGATGCTATGACTCACTGGTGACTCTTCCAGCTGAATGCACTGAAAACTGCATACATCTCAGTGCTCTGAAGGCTGTCCAAAGGGATGGAGAAGCAGCAGTTCTTTGCTCTTGCGTATCAGGCTGTGCTTCAAGGCCTTGCTACACTTGAATGAAATTATCCCAGGAGCAAAGCTGCTGAAGGTCAATGGTTCTCAACATCATAAAAGTCTGGAGAAGGACTCATTCCTAGAGCCTGTGTCTCTGCCAGAGATCTCTGGTAATGCTTGAATATGCAGAAAACTTGTGAATTGGGAATGCTTACAGAAAAAAAAAAAACCACCAACCAAACAGGTATCAGCAACTGAGACAGCGATTAGCTCTGTGTAAGCCAAGGTATGTACTGAAGATATTAAGGAAAAACCCCAAGAAGAGATGACATTACAATTCCAAGATGACCACCCAGCTTTTGGGCAGTCTCTCTACTGCCTTGTGGTAGGCTAAACCACACTTTGGTTAATGCTTTCCATACAAGACCTCTTTCCCAAACATATAGTGAGGTGCAGAGAGAATTGACCGATAAAATTACTCAAAATTACCATGCCGTGACGATGAGGTGCCTGTGGGTTGCTAGCCACAGTGGAATAGCTAGACAAATGTTAAAATAATATTAACACAGCTTTTTAATTATTTTTAATACTGTGGTAGAAATCTTAATAAAGCAGCTGTTATGTGTAAAGACAGATCAAGTCTTACATCCCTCTCCATGACTCTAGGGTTTTTTTAAGACCTTTACCCTTGAAGGAGCAGACTGTGCAATCAGACTCTCAGAAAATTTTACACAATTGCTCAGAACTGACTGTTGTTTCTTTTACAGTTCTCATGTTCAAAATTTGCACCATAAAATGTATGCCAACCCAAAATACTCTTTTATATCCACTTTGCCAATAGGCTTTCTGTTGAGTGCAAGCACCCCTTCAAAGTTCTTCCAAGCCCTCTTCCCCCTGCTTTCCTAACTGATTCAGCTGGCCATCAATTACTCTCTTAACTATTGTCAGCAATAGTATTAAATTCTCATAAATTTGCTACTGCTATTATGTAAAATGCTCCCCCCAGCTGGGTAAGTTTCAGCAAAGCGTAACACCTTGTTGACTCTAGATAAATCTATTTATACAATGCAAATGTACCTTTTCCTGGCGGACAAATGCTTTATAATTAAATCCTTTATAACTGCAAAACAATTCATTATACAAAATAGAGGAGTAGGAGGACACACAGCTTACTTCTCATTCTTCATCAAGACCTAGCAAATGTAAACATTTGGGTACAAAACAAGTAAAAAATAAGAGAATGTGAGACAGGGCTTGCTAGCCCCACTGTAAAATAAATGGGGATAGTTTGGGTTTGTGGCAAACAGGCAGTATGGTGCTGTACTAGGTCTGACTGTGCTGGAGTTAATTTTCCCCATAGCAGCCCTCTCAGAGCTGTGCTTTGCACCGAGAGCTGGAAAGGTGCTGGTAACACACCCATAGTGTGGCTACTGCTGGGCTGGGCTCGCACAGCACAGAGGCTGTTTTTCAACATTCCCCCTGCGGTGGGATGGGGTGGACAAGATCTTGGGAGGGGGCATGACAGGGACAGCTGACCCAAACTGACCAAAGGGATATTCCCTACCATATGATGTCAGCTGAACCATAAAAGCTAAGAAAAGGAGGTGGGGTGGAGGGGAGGGCACTGTCTTGTCCTCCAGAGCAATTGCTACATGTTTGGAGTCTGCTTCCCAGAAAGGGGCCAGACATCACCTGCTGATAGGAAGTAGAGAATAAATCTTTGTTTTCTTTTGTTTCCACACATGGCATTGCTTTGCTTCTTCATTAAACTGCTTTTGGTTTAGCCCACAAGTTTCATCTTATTTTCTTCCCCCTGGTCCAGCTGAAAGGAGAAGGGGAGGCTAGTGATAGAGCAGCTCAGTGGGCACCTGGCATCCAGCCAAGATTAAAACACCACAACTACCCATGAATAGTTATGGGAAGGTCCAGAAGGAGGAGCAGAACACATGGAAATGACATACAGAATACAACCCAGACATACATGCATGGTATTCTGTCTTGGAATCAAAAAATAATTAGGCATGTAACAAACTAAGGGAAATGTAAAGCAATTTCAGGCAATAATAAAATTCTGTATATTCTCCACTGAGGATGTACTGGATTGTGGTGCAGTTTCAGAGAAGATGTTGGAAAGAATGCCATCAGTTTAGGAGAGGGTTACAGTTAACAAACTGTACTGGACAGGACTCACTTGACAGCACAAACTGCACAAACACAATGAATAATAAAAAAGAAACCTCCAAACTTTCTTTTGGCCATAAAGTGGACTTAGGGGAGACCCAACGGTGTTTTACATTTACATGCATCTACACTTGGTCTTGAAATATCATTTAAAATACCAAATAATGATTAACATTGATTTTCGTACGCATTTCACCAAGTCTTTTCTCTGAGCAGTGGCCATTTTGGGGAGGTCAGCCATCTTAAAGAACACAAGCTCTTCCTGGTTTATTCTATGATCTGTGTTTGTACCTCCATTTATCTTAAGCTGCCCATGGTCCCCTCTGTCGTATAGTAAAGTTATACTGAGTGCAAAGGTGTTAGATACCCACTATATATTTTTTACAAAGAGAACAGTTAAAATCCCTGACTTCCAGCCCTCCCGGGGCTTTAACTTAATGGGATGTGGCCACAGTTCACCAGCTGTAATGAATGTCACTGGCCAACTGCTCACATCACTGCAGTACCTCAAAGCCTGGAATGTAACATAGCGCACAGGGACTCTACATTCAGAAAGTTTAGCGAAATACTATCAACAAAATCAACTGCCCTGGAATTTGTACTTAAATGAGGAAAAATGCTTTGCCTCCTTTTCCAGTATTTCTCGATCAACAGCAGTAGGACTCTAATGCAGCAGTAGTTAAAAGAAAGCCTTTCAACTGTACTTCGACCATGCCCTTCCTTCCCATCCCACAGGTAATAACCGCTGCTTTTTAGTGAGCTATATAATTTTAAACAGTCTATCAATGAGATATCAAAAAGATGATAAAAGTGCCTTGCCCTAGCATCTAATATAGATAAAAATCGATGACCACTGTCTCAAAGGCAATAACGCAGAAAGCCCAGAGGCCTCTGCATCCAGAGCAACCAGGTTTTTATGGGCAACAGCCACTGCATTCCCAGTGGAACAGTAGGACAGCTAAGCAAACTAAGACTTGGCAAAGACAGGGTGGCAAAGCCAAATTATCAGCACCCTGTTTGTGTAGCAGTTTCAGCACGCACAATAGCAGCTCAAGTTTTCTCCACATGATGAGAACTCATCCACCCACACCCATTTTACTTCCCTCTCCTGTTCAGTCCAGTGACAATCCTGCTGGGAAGGTCTGAACAAGTTTGTTCATCTCTGCTAGCAAAAAAGCAGAAGTGGAAGGAATCTCACAGCAGTCACTAGCCCCCTTCCAGGTAGGCCATGACTAAGTTACCAGCTCACTCAGGGTATTCTCAGAAATAAAAAGCCTGGCACACTTTTCTCAATATCCAGCAAAAGGAAGAAAGAATTAAATAACAAAAGTCTTGAGCACAAAACAGTCAAAACATAGTAGCCCAGCATCATTTTTTGAGGTACTTCAAACCATTCCATTTCTGTGTGCAGGGGCCTTGAGTTGCTAGCAAATCACTTTCAGAAATGCTGCCTATTGAATAAGGAATCTGGTGGTTAGGATTTCCAAATTGGCTCATACACTGTGACCTTGGATATGTTACTTCACTTCTTCAAGCTTCCATCTTGCTGCCCATAACAGAGAGAAATAATACTTTGTGGTGGATATGTGGCCTTGCTGTTGTTTAGAACCAGCACTATGTGAATAGAATATTTTTGTTAGCACATAAAAAAAAAATCATTTTTAAGAGCTATCAAAATGAAAATGTCATCTGCAGAAGAAAAATGTTTACTCAGCATTATTCTAAAAGACTTTACTTGATCTCAAATAAAATACTGGTTAGTTTCAGAAAACTGATCATTCAAAAATTGGTTTACTTCAGGTATTTCATCCTTCCTTTATGCCTTTTTACTTCAAGTAAAAAACCTAAAGTGTAGAGAAAAGGTACTAAAATTCAGTTTCTTCTTTTTTGTCAAAACACTTAAGCAATAAGCTCTCCATGGGACAGCAATGTGTTCTTGAAGCCAAGAAAGCCAGTGGTATCCAGGGGTACATTAAGAAGAGTGTGTCCAGCAGGTCAGTGGAGGTTCTCCTCCCCTCTACTCTGCACTAGTGAGACGATATCTGGAGTTTTGTGTCCAGTTCTGGTCTCCCCAGTTCAAGAGAGACAGGGAAATACTAGAAAGAATCTGACAGAGAGCTACGAGGATGATGAAGGGACTGGAACATCCTTCTTACAAGGAAAGGCTGAGAGATCTAGGGCTGTTTAGTCTGGAGAAGAGAAGACTGAGAGGGAATCTTATTTCTTATTAATGTTTACAAATATCTGAAGGGTGAGTGTCAAGTAGAAGGGGCCAGTCTCTTTTCAGTGGTGCCCTGTGATAGGATGAGCAGTAACGGTCACAAACTGGAACACAGGAAGGTCCACCTCAACATAAGGAAGAACAACTTTCCTGTGAGGATGACAGAGCACTGGAACAGGCTGCCCAGAGAGGTGGTGGAGTCTCATTCTCTGGAGACTTTCAAAACCTGCCTGGGTTCCTGTGTGGCCTGCCCTGGGTGATCCTGCTCTGGCAGGGGGCATTGAGCTTGATCTCCAGAGATCCCTTCCAAAGTCTACCATTCCATGATTCTATGGCACACAGATTTAACCAAAGGAACCTCAGATTTGGAGAGTGGTGAAAGACAACTATGAAGCCTGCACAGTTTCACATGAGCACTATGGAGGTATTATGCTGCCATTGCTTTGCCAGTGAGAAGCAGAATGGAAACAGTTAATGTAAAATCAACATTAAAAATTTCACTGACAATTAAGGTAACAGATTAAACTGATCTACACGCAATCTGCAAACTGATTTGGCATTCACAGATTAATGCAGTAAATCAGATGCTAGAACCTCACATGCAATGCTATAAATCAGTAACTTCACTAAGCAATGTATATGTGGTGTCAAACAATTTTGATGCTGTGCAAGTTATTAAATTTTCCACAGGTGAAGCACTGATTATCTATTATAGTTTTAGGATGAGGTTATGAACACAGCTCTTCAATATCTTACCAAAATTACTTCCAGACTTTGCTGCTGGAGTACTCAATCCTGTAACTGCTCAAATTTCTAAATTTCAAGTGGAAATTGCTTTTCATTTTAGTGGAAAATAGCAATAGAAACCTACTAGCCCCAAGCCTGGACTCAATCTTCTTTTTAGTGGACACACTTTTGAAGGTGGAGAGATACTTTAGAAATGTGACTTATTTATCCAAAAAGGTGCTTTCGAGAAACACCCATCTCTGAGCTCTGCTGATACTCAATACAATACACAACCGCTGCTTAAGGAAACTGCAGCAAGAAATGCCACAGAAGGGCCCTGAGATCTGTTATAAGTATTTCGCCCAACCACTTCAAACCAGGCATGCTTTTCTACAGATATTACTCTCTACAAGTCTACAGACCTCAAGTACTTTCAACTATACAGTCACAAATTCACAAGGTGAACGCCAGCCATTGCAAGGCTCTAGCCTTAGCAACAGCACTTCAGCTTACAGTTGTCAGCACTAATGAGTTAAACTGGACTTTAACAAGATTCTGGAGTTATTTGTAGCTGTGGTACAGGTAAGTCCCTGTGGTTGCAGGCAGATATCCTCCCACAGCTGCACTGGCAGAAGAGGTTATTGCCTCCATCTGTTCAGGTCTGCTTTCTCTCTGATACACCGATGAAGCAGGGTGTGCAAGTACTCGCTAATTTATTTCAGGCAAAGTCAGACAGGTGAAACCAGAATAACAGTTCTTACCTACTCAAGGATTTTATGCTAACCTGAATCATTTTCAAATGGCAGCTGCTCTCTGGGCTGTATTAAAACATCTTCCAGATTATTGTGACCTGTTTAAAGAGGAGAGGAGCAAAGCCACAATACAGTGGTGCTACAAGGTAAAGGAGCAACTCCGTCGCTGTGATCTAGTCACTTTAAAAAAAAAGTCATTCTAATATGTGAGAGAATTTTGATACACGATAATATTCTCACTATTCCATGCAAAGCAATTTATGGGAGAGGGAGTATTTCCTTTGCCCCTTTTTAAAGGGGGCGTACAGTGGAACACCAGACTCCTAAATCTCATTACCTTTGCAGCTTTGGGACTTCATATGAGATACTCAGTTCAAGTCTGCTTCTAAAACAAGAAGAATCAAAAAACACAACTGCAATTGCTCTCAAGTTCAGAGAAAATTCTGTCTCAATTTAGGACTGCACCAGGGGGACATTTCTTTAGATCAAAAAAGGAGATAAAAGGGTGTGTTTATGGACAGAAGATTATAGCGTTTTTTTTTCAGAATAGTATTTAAAATCATGAAAACACAATGCACAACAATTCAACAACAACAAAAAAAAGACTTGGTACAATTTTCTGTTCAGAAAAAAACCCAACCATTTTGGTTTATATTTTCCTGATAAAAAAGAAACATTGATTACAATGTGATGGAACAGAAATTCCCTGACATGTCTCTTTATGGTAGGTCATGCCTAAGAAGTCCAATCAGT